>JAHHUM010000968.1:0-155413 GCA_036173005.1 Crenichthys baileyi
TATCCTTTCTCCACTAGACCTTACATGGCAGTTCTCCTCTCAGGGGTGTTCTAAGAAGACAGGAGGGGAGGCAGGAAGAGAATAGAGGAGGGATGGGGAGATGGGGGGGCACAATGGCAGGTACTAGGGGATTGTTCCAATGCCCTTGGCATGAGGGAAATACCAGAAAAGAAAGCAAGGAAGCAGTTAAGGAGGTCTTAGACAAGAAACATTGCAGAGTGAAAAAGGCACTCTTTTTCTTGCAATTTATGTTTGTAGGCATAAATATGTATAAGTATTTGAATAGGGGGATTTTCAAAACCATAGATTTGCTGGGAATGCAGCAAAAATCTGAGCATCTTACAAAGGTACCACTTGTTTGAGTATACTATATATATTTTATGTTATTTTTCTACTCAATGTCTGTGAGTGAGAGCTTGTATGTTTTCACTGCCAAAACCCAGTATAAGTCCCAGACCAGAACTTTTCTTTTGGAGAGCAGATGTTTTGCTCTCACCTAGCCATACCTCATAAACTGTGATGGCTCAGGGCCCTGGGGCCAGTCTGTCACACGCAGGCTCGCAAGCACAAATGTGCACACACACAGGATCACAGAGACATACATGCATGTATTACATGAACACACATGCAAATGCCTGCATGTCCTAACTTACTAGCACCATCTTAAACCAAAGCACACACAAACACAAGATGCACAAACACAAAAACTGAGAAGTAGACAAAGACTTGCGCTTCAGGTCTGGGACATACTGTGACATAGTGAAAGAACAAGTGTGAAGGGCAGAGCAATGTGAAAGTGTGAATGCTACAAAGTATGAAATCACAGGAATGGAAGGCACTCACACAACATGACAGATAAAAAAATCATAAATTATGCAGTTGCAGAGAACAACAACAATAAATAAAACATGATAAAACTAGTAAAACACATGTTACTTGACATATTAAAAAAATATATTTCTTGGTTACTTTATAAGATCTGTGAGGGCACATTTTGTGATCAACACTGCCCCTGAGAGAGGCCATGTACAGATTGGCTTTCTGTTTCGGTGCCAGGGTGCAATGTTGCATCAACATCTTAACTAAAACAAAATTCAGAAGTTCTCTGTCACACTAACTAAAGACAGTATGTTTTACGACATTTCATGATGAACTCAGACTTCCCTGTTCAACTATTGGCATACATACTATAGGAATCATTGCTGCCATTAACTGTGTGATTTCTCTAATTTTTTTTCATAGAAAGTACCACTGGCTCAGTGCTTCTGGTTTTAACTCCAGGTTTTTCACCAAGCTATTGACTGATCTTCTGCTGCCACTAGCATTATGTACTCTGTTTTTTCCTTCCCATAGAAAGTATTCTTGGCTGAGTGCTTCTGTGTTCAACTATGTCTCTTTTCTCAAAGACGGCATTGACAGAGCTACAGCTTTAACAGTAGTGCTGTTACCGGATCTCTTTGTTTTTCTTTCCCATACCAGTTGTGCAAGATGTGATGTTGAGGAGATTAAAGAAAGCAGCATACAAGTATGCACAAGAGATCGAGCAGCAGGGTGATGAGCTGTCAGCCGAGGAAGAAGAGAAAGAACCTCCACTGCGGTCAGCACCACGCTCCAAAAAAAAAAACCCATAGGGAAAAATGGGAAAAAACCCCAGGCATCCCACCCTGAAGCTGATTGTTTTTCGTGAGTACAGAAAAACAAGACCTTAGTTAGAGAAAAAAAGTCAGAAGAAAAGTAGGAAGATTACATCAAAGATGTGTGGCCGATGATTACCAATGCTACTAAAAGTGACGAAGCCAAAAAAAATTGGGGTCGAGCAATGTAACAGCGCAACCCTTAGACAAAAAAGGAACAGCTTAAAGCCATTATGAGAGGTTTGGGTTGGAAGACATGGATGATGAGGGGACTCCCAGGTCAGAAGAGCAAAAACTGTCCATGGATGGAGGTCAGCGCCTTGCACCAGTGTGGCAGGTTTAAAGCAAACAATCTCACCAGCTAGATATGTGAAAAGGCCTCCGAAAAGGTAACCAAAGGGAGGAGAGGAGAGATCGCTTTTGCCAAAATGCCGATGCAGGTTATGAGAGTTCCAAAGATGGACCCAGTGATTTCTTATGACCTGGAGCAACAACTTTACGAAAAAAGAAAAAAGGGAAAGAAAGAGACAGGACAAGGGGCCAAAACCCCAAAACTAAGGCAAGTGTGAAAGCTCCAGCCAACCCCCCTAACAGGCCCACCACCTCAAGAAAAGGAAGAACCGCAAAGAAGTTTTTCGGACCACCAGCACTCACAAGGCCCACAAAAGAAAAGCACCTTTCTCCCCTAGGGAAGGAGTACGGAAAAACTGTCCTCTGAAAAAAAAGAAGGCCTTTTCGAGTACCGCAGATCGGGGGACCGGGGGCCCAGCCAAGTAATGATGACCCCGGGGGGGCCGCGAGTCACCCGGGAAAATATGCCTACTGGAGGGGGGAAAAATCTACACAAAGGTAGAAGGAAAAACCCTATCTAGGGCACACTGGGGCTGAGGTATCCATGACTCGCAGAGGCCCAAAGATGACAGGATACTTTAGGTCCAAATTTTAAAAACGGGGGACCGTAGAAGAGATGCCGTAGGGAACTTGGCAAAGGAATCATGGGGGGGAAGGATCCATACAACCTCATCCCAATCACAGACTTGAAAAAAACTCTTTTATCGCTCTCTATCTCAATGGCTGAGCCAGCTACGGTCAAGGTTAGTAAAATAAAAATTGACTCAGAGTGGAACTGGGGGGGGTTTTTAAAAAGAGTGGTACAAAGCAGTAAATGTGCCAGAAGAAACCAAACAGAAGCTGAAAGAAGGCGACTTTTTTCCCGGCTGGGAAAAAGAATTTACGGAAGATCAATCACCTCAGAAAAATATGGCCCCGGGTTTAAAGGAAGGGGGTGTGGAGACCTGGGAAACCGAAGTATGTCCCCCCCTCATAGAAGGGGGGGGGGCATCCACCTGTTCGACAATACCCCTGAACCCGGGTGCCGTTGGAAAAAGGATAAAATAGTAAAAAATTTTGAGCACTCTAGGAATCATCAGGGGAGAAGAGCTAAATCCCATCACTAACAGCCCCCATTCAAGTGGTAAAGAGACCAGAGTAAAGGGGGAGGAGGTTGGAGGCAGTAATCAACTTCAAGGGGCCCTCAATCGAAAAAACCATAGCAAACCAAGCCAGCCTTATTAACCCCAAAAGTAGCACTGAAGAAAACAAGAGTCAAGCAATTTAAATCCTGCATTGACTCAGCAAATGGTTTTTTCTCCCTCAGACTCGCAAAGCAACACAAGGCAAGACAGCATTTACACAAAAAGGCAAGAGTTGTTGTGTAAAAAGATACCTCAGGGGCACGGGGAACCCCTAATGGTGTTCCAGTCAGCTGTAAGGAAAGGGTTTGGGTGACCTAGGAGCTACAGTGTACATAAAAAGATGTTTTTATTGCAGACAACACCGAAAGAGGAGACCTAGAGGAGACTACAAACAGTGGTGGAGAGAATCACAGCAGCAGGTCTGTTAGCTGAATGCCAGTTTGGGAAGTTCCGGGTTTAAAACACCTAGGATTCCAAGTGACAACAGATTAGGCACTCTCAGAAGGGTATCGAGAGAAGCTGGCACAAATCCAGCCATCTGAATCCGAAAATGATTTTAAAAAAAGGATTTTGGGACTCTGCAACTATGTGAAAATTTTCATGTTCCTAATTATCAAAAGATATGCCTGCCTAAAGAAGCAAGAGGGGGAAGGGAAAAAATGAAAAAAGAAAAAAACTGGACATGGACTGCATCAAACCAGAACGCCCGGAAAGCTCAAAAGAGCAATCCAAGAAGCCGTGAGGTTTGGGAAAAACCAAGGAGCTCGACTGAAAAGTTGGTGGCCGAGATCAGCTGTGAAGATGGGGGACCCCATGCTGAAAGTGAGCAATGAAAATGGGGGGTTAGTAATTTTTGTGGAGTTACACTTTGTCATCTGTAGAGAAAAAAATTACCCCAAAGGAAAAAAAAAGAGTTACCAGTGCTTGCTAGATACTGGGAAGCACCTTAAAAGACCTAGCACAGGGGCAGCAGATTAAAGTCATCACTCAGAGCCAAGTCCACAAGTTATCTCAAAAAAGGGGAACGGTGGAAAGCATGAAAGAAAAACCAAAAACAAGGGGGGGGAAGATGGGAAAAACATCCTGTTTGGCCCCCCCCTTGAAAATTGGGCCCAGCCAAACCAGCCAGAAAGAAAACCCTTAGAGCCTGTGAAAGAAAAGCCGAAGAGTGGGTCCTATCACAAATTGGGTCAAAGAAAAAGGGACTGGATCAGATGGCCTACTGGGGGGTTATTTTTTAAACAGCACGGTCAAGAGGGGGTTGCCGACAGAAAGGTAAAACCCCCGGTAGTGCACAGGGGGGAGAAGTGACAGCAGTGCTGGAGGGAATGTTGGATTTGAAAAGAGAAGAATCAAAAAAGAAAAGATAATCACAGACAGCCACTACTTTTGCACAAGCCTTTTGAACAAAAGACTTATCCTTTTGGGAAAAGAGAAGGTTTTGAAAGCGCCAAAGGAAAGTTGTGGCCCATCATGATCTGGGAAGAAGATCGCCGGGGTTGGGGGATGAGCCTGGAGCTTGAAGTGGAGCACCGGGAACGCTCATACCCGAGAAGGAGCTCACTGGCGTGGAAAGATGAGGTGGATCGCTAGGTGTTCAACAGAGAAAAGTTGTCTTTGTTGGGTCGGGGAAGTGGGACAGAACGCCACAAGGAAGGGGTCCCTGAAGAGTATGTGGATGAGGTGGTACGGAGCATGCATGAGGCCCTTTAGCACATGCAGGCGTGCTACCTACCCGTAAGGATTTGGAAGAGCAGGGCTCTGGATCCCTATGAAGTACATCCGGGCGTACTACGGGACTGGTGAAGTATGTGGTCAATACAATGCAGGGCGCCGTGAACAGCAGCTGGAAGGTATTTGACCATCAAGAGCACCATCCCCTAGGGCTCAGTGTGATGTATGTCACGGGCCCCATGGGGATAATGGGGGAAGGAAAGGTGAGAAATCCTCCTGGTGCTAGTAGTCCTAAAATGTCAGGATATGTAACTTTTAAGAGCAGCAAGGGAGAGCAAAAGGGCGCATGTCGTTGCCATGCTGGAGCAAGTCTGTAGCTCCCTTGGGGTGCCAAAAGGGAAAACTGCAGAACACCCCAAGGGACTTTTTTTCCGCAATGCATAGGTTTGTTTCACGGGTCCAGAGTTTTTGGGGTAAAGAGAATTTACTCTCCACCATACCACTCCCCAAGCAAAGGGAAATGGTTGAAGGCCCACTAATAGGTCTGGGGGAAAAACTGGATAGCAAAAAAAATGCTAATTTTTGTGATAAGAGCGGGTGAGCAGGGGGGGGCAGAGCCCCAATGAAAAAAACATGGAAAACCCCAAAAAAAAAAAAACGCCTAAGGTGCCATTCCATGAGGGAAAAACGAGTGTGGGTGAGGGAGCACAAGACCACCCTGTTGCGACAGCAGTGAAACCCAAGTACGAAAACCCACTGATATTGTGAAGCAAGAATTAGATCGTAGCACAGTGTTGTTACAGAAGAGAGGGATTCAAGGAGTTTTAAACAGCTCAAGCCATTCTCAGCTAAGGATAAACCAGAGACCGGAGAGATGGCCCGAAACCCCAAACCATGCCACCCTACATCAGACTGGCCACTGTATATGGGGTGGCTGACATTCGGAAAAACCACTTCAGGGCTTTGGGCAGGAAGAGCCCTTTAAAAAATTGGGAACTGGCCCAAAAAAGGATTTCTGTCAACGGAAGAGGAAAAATGTTTGGGGGCAGGGTCAAGAACTATTGGCCCCCACTCTGCAGGCCCCAAGTCAGCTCAAGGTCCCCGGGGGAAAAACCAGGATGAGAGAAACCACTACATCACAAAACCCCGGGGGGACGAGTTAGGCCAACTGCCATACAAGCCCGTCAAAGGTAAACGGACATCTTCTTTTGTGGGGGGTGCCCAAAAAACCACTCTCCCCAGAGTGGTCTTTTTTTTTGGGATTCAGTGGGATCTGCGTGAGGAAAGGCCACGAGGGGCTGTACCTGCCTGGGGGGGTTCATTTTTAAGTACTGTGACTCTTGCGGAGCCCCCGACAAGATCAGGAAGGCTGGTGCAGGTGGTTTAAGCAGAAGGGGTGGCAAGAAAGCGAATTTTATGATCCAATTTTGTCCTTTAAACCGCATCCTAATAAAAGGAAAAGGCCCTTTTTTTTAAAACCATCAGCTCCCCCACTTTATGAAGGGTTATGTGGAAAAAACCGAAGGATGGGTCACCTGAATGATGGACTAGATGGGGGACGGGCATCAATCTGGGAGTCCTGGCCGTATCATCCGCCTCCGGCAAGGGGGCCGCCCCCCCTTTAAACCACTACACAGCATCCCCTGGTGTTTCGAGTGTATAGAGACCAAAAGGTCACGAGGGTGTCGGCACTGCACTGGAACAACCTCCCGACAATGAAAAACAACAAAAGGCGCAGCCAAGTGGATGGTTTGGGCCCTGGGAGTTGACAAACCTGGGGACAGTTTATTTTTTAGAAGTTGTTGCAAATCCAGAGCTCCCCCGGAAAGACTTGCCCAACACTCCCCAATGAAAGGGGTACTCAGTCTACAGGGGTTACTACTACCCAAACCCGGGTTCAGACACCTGGGGCAGCCATGGGGCCAGACCCAAAACAGAAGGTGGGAGAGTTCATCGTAACCTCTGAAACCTGGCATGGCGATAGGGTGCTACAGTTTCCCTTTAACGGGGGAAATTGGGACACACACACCCACTACCCCTAGCTCCCCCCCAGAAAGTACGGAACTGGCAGTGCAAATGGTTGTAGTCCCATTTAGAGGTGTATACTCCCATCGGAGCAACAAAAAGAGTCGTTCCAGAGCAACAAAAAAATTTGACCTGAAAAAAGGAGAAGTTGCAGCAGCATACAGGAAATAAACGCTCACATTCCTGGCCTTGGACCTCTTTGGGCCAGAATGGGGAAATGGACAAGAAAGGAAAAAATTGATGGACCAACATGAAAAAGGGGGAAAAAAGTTGTTCAAGCATCAAAGGAAAAGAAAAACACGAAAGGAAAAATGTTATTCCCCCATTGGGTTCCCACACCAACGACAGAGTTAAAATTGGGCGTAACAGCTGGAATGGCAAATACAAGGAACCCCCATCTAAAATTGCCATCAGGATTAGTTTTTAACTAGGGCACACCCCAGGAGCGGATTTTGCCCCTTTCTATCCATCCTCAGAAAGTTATTTTGTCTCCAATATAGAATATCATAGAAAAGCAGATCTGTGAAAGCCTGACCATGCTGGAAAATGCCAAGCCTTGCCATGGGATGTGGGTAACTTCTTCCTCTCATATCACGCAATGTCCTGGCCTGGCAACAAAGGGTGCCACCCGCTGGATACTCGAGCTGTAATCTCACCAGAAGAGCCCGAAAGCCTGCCATGGATATTCAATGCAGTCCACCTTGAAGAAAGAGATGGAGAATCAGATGGGGACCACATTATCAAGAACCATTACAAGGTATTTATTATGAAGTGTCTATGGCCGGAGCTGTAATTTGGGCCACATCACCCTCTATGTCAAAAGAATTCAGGTGAAGGAGAGCGCCAACCTGGCAGATATGTCTTCAACAACACCCACCAACCCATTTCGGTGAGAGAAAGCACGGTCTAACCCTAACCCTCCACATCCACACTGTACCATTCCCGGGTCGGCCCGGCCCTGGGTCGAACTCAGGTTTAAGGCCACCCACTTTCACGTCATTTCTGTACCCTGTCAGAAGTAGGGTTGGCTTCCCAAAACTATAGACAAAGGACAAGCCATAGACGGATTTACCCTGGCAGGACCACAGATACAACCTGACTAGACGAAGAGTTCTCCCGATGACCCTGACAACATAAGTCCCTCTACTCGACCCAAGCTATGGAAAAGATTACGGATTTTTAAAGCGTCTTTTTTAAAGACTTTCCCTTTAGGCTTTTTTGCTTTGCTTATCGGCCCTTTTTATTTTGTTAATTGTACTTTACCAAGCTGGAGTGGGACCATGGAAAAACCCATGTTAAGGTCGCTCATGGTTCTTCCCAAAATAGGCCAACCAAACTCGCTGGAAACACAACCCAAAATTTGAACGTCTTTCTGCCTTGGACAGAATACCCTCCCGTAAAGAACCTGTCTGTGTTCAATTCAATTCAATTCAATTCAGTTTATTTGATATAGCGCCAATTCACTACATGTCGTCTCAAGGCACTTCACAAAAGTCATTTCATACTTTCCAATTTTAAACCCTTTAATCATTGAAACAGTGCAATCAGATTCAGTTATTTTTTCAAATTGCATAAAAAGCTTTTCTGTCTAAGGAAACCCCGCAGATTGCATCGAGTCAGTAACTTGCAGCATTCACTCCCCCCCTGATGAGCATGTAGGGGGACAGTGGACAGTCACTGGCGTTGGACTTTGCAGCAATCCCTTCATACTGAGCATGCATCGAAATCAGAAAAATCAGCTTTATTGCCAAGTTTGTACATACAAAAAGGGAATTTTGACTCTGGTACCCCTTTTCTCTTTTGGTTTTTGTTTTGCACTACAGAATATACAAAATTTACAATTGTACAATATACACATATATAAATAAAAAGGGGCATTTGCAACATCTGTATGCTGTTGTTTTTTATTTTTTTTGGGAATGTTAAAAACAGAGAAACAGCCTGGGGGGAAAAAAACTGTCTCTGTGGCGGCTGGTTTTTTGTGAAACAGCACTCTGTAGCGTCGGCCTGAGGCAGAACTTAAAAACAGTTTATGTGCAGGGTTGTGTGGGGTCTGCCCGAGAATTTTAGAAGCTCTTTTCCTGACCCTAGACCTGTATAAGTCTTGGATGGAGGGAAGGTCAGCCCCTGATGAATTCTCTCTGCAGTATTGGATTGTCCGTAGCGAAAAGGGAGAGGAAAAAAAACTCCCTTTTTAACCAGGAAAAAAAACCCCCAGCAGAACCAGGCTCCCTTGTGAGCGGGCCCTCCCACGGGGACCAACTGGGGGTTAGAGAGATACAGAAGCAGAGACACAAAGAGAACAAAAGAAGCACTGATTCAGGAGTTACTTTCTATGGGAAGGGGAAAAGGTTAAATAATAATGGATGTAGCTCCTTTTAGTCGTTTCACCTAGAAAGAAGGAACCAGATAAACTCTGAGCCAGTTTCCCAAATTTAGAGTCTGAAAGAGGACACTAGTTAGTTTTACCGTAAAAAAGCTCAGTCAGTAGCTATTCTAGGAGAGAGAAAGGGTTTAAACACTGAAAGACAAGGGGCCCATTTGGATCATCGGTAGAGGGTGAGCATTTAAGTTGTTGCCAGCAGAAGGCCCTTTGGAGGATTCCCCTCTCCAGAAAGGTGTTACAGGTAGACACAGAGTCAGGGGGAAAATGTAGCTTCTAGGAAGAGAAAAAGAGAGAGAACAAGTTTAAAAGCTGAAATAAACAGCAAAATTTTACAAAATTTAAAGAGTAGTGTGAGAAAAGTAGCGGAAGAGGGTGAAAGTGGTCATTATGTCCTCCAGCAGCCTAAGCCTATAGCAGCATAACTACAGAGATAGCTCAGGATAAAACCTAAGCCACCCAAACTATAAACTTTATAAAAAAAGGGAAAGTTTTAAACCTAGCCTTTAAAATTTAAACAGTTTGTCCGTCTAGACCCCCTGATGGGGCCATTGTTATACTAAAAAACCACAACGATTGGGATAACTCTCTCTGTCAGATTGACCATAAACCACTGGAAAAAAAAAGGGGGTCATACAGGTAGCAGAAATGGAGGGGGGTTTTTGGCACCTAAACCCCAAAAACTGAGCTGGTTTAGGCTAAACCTGACCCCCCCCCTTACTCCATCCAACAAGGGGAGAAGAAGACGGAGGTAAAATAAGGAAGATAGCTCAGGAAAAAACTAAGCCACTCTAACTATAAGCTTAATCAAAAAGGGGAAAGTTTTAAGCCTAGCCTTAAAAGTAGACAGGGTGTCCGCCTCACGGACTAAAACGGGAGCTGGTTTCACGGGGAGGGGGAGCCTGATAACTAAACGATCTGCCCCCCATTCTACTTCTAGAGACTCTAGGAAACCAACAGTAAACCCCTGCAGTCTGAGAACGAAGTGCTCTGTTAGGAAAAGCGTATGGAAAACAATCAAATCTCTGATGTATGATGGAGCTAAATCATTAAGGGCCCTTATATGTGAGGAGGAGAATTTTAAAATTCTATTCTGGATTTAACAGGGAAACCCAAATGAAGGGGAAGCTAAAGTAAGGGGAAATATGACTTTTTTTAATTTTCATCGGGAACTCTTGCTGCAGCATTTTAAATCAGCTGAAGGCTTTTAACTGCATTTTGTGGCAACCCCGATAGTAAAGAATTACAATAGTCCAGCCTTGAAGTAACAAATGCATGGACTAGTTTTTCAGCATCAATCCGGAAAAGGATATTTCTAATTTTTGGCAATGTTCCGGAGATTGAAAGAAGGAAATCCTAGAAAACTTGTTTTTAATATGTGATTTAAAATGACATGTCCTGGTCAAAAATAACACCAAGGTTTTTTAAATTTTTTTCGGGGGTTCAATTTAATGCCCCCCAGGTTTAAGTGGGTTGACTAAGCAGTTTCTTTTTTTAAAGACTCCGGTCCAAAGGACGAACAACTTCTGTCTTTTCTGAATTTAAAAGCAGAATTTTTTAAAGTCATCCAGTTTTTATGTCTTCAAGACATGCTTGTAGTATATCTAACTGGTTGGGCTCATCAGGATTCATGGATAAGTAAAGCTGAGCGTCATCAGCGTAACAGTGAAAATTTATACTATGCTGCCTGAAAATTTTACCTGTTGGAAGCATATATATAGTAAAGAGAATGGCCCAAGTACTGAACACTGTGGATACTCCACAATTAACCTGGAGTTTAAAGATGATTTATCTTTTTACATGACAAACTGGAATCTGTCAGACAAATAAGATTTAAACCAGCCTAGCACTGTTCCCCTGATCCCTACAGCATATTCCAGCCTTTCTAAGAGAATATTATGATCAACTGTATCAAATGCAGCACTGAGATCTAACAGAACCAGTACAGACACAAGTCCATTATCTGAGGCAATAAGAATATCATTAGTGACTTTCAGTAGAGCTTTTTCAGTGCTATGATGAGCTCTGAAACCTGACTGAAACTCTTCAAACAGGTCATTGCTGTGTAAATGCTCACACATTTGATTAGCAATTATTTTCTCAAGAATTTTAGATAAGAATGGAAGATTGGATATCGGTCTGTAATTTATTAAGTCATCTCGATCAAGCGAAGGTTTCTTAAGCAAAGGTTTAATTACAGCTACCTTAAAAGCTTGTGGTACATACCCATTTACCAAAGATAAATAAATCATATCTAAAATGGGGCTGGTAATCAGAGGGAACACTTCCTTAAATAATTTGGTTGGGATTGGGTCTAACATACAAGTTGAAGGTTTAGATGAAGCTAATATTTATTATAACCCAGGAAGCTCCACAGGATCAAAACAGTCCAAACACAGATCAGGTTCTACAGTTACTTCCAATGTTGTCTCACTTGTTGAGGATGAAGTAATCATCTTCGGGAGTATGTCAAATATTTTCTTCTTAATAGAATAAATTTTATTTTGGAAGAATCCCATAAAGTCATGACTGCTGAGAGCTAAGGGTAATGGATGGCTCAACAGAGCTATGATTCTGTGTAAGTTTAACAACTGTACTAAAGAGAAACCTAGGATTATTCTTGTTCTCTTCCATTAAGGATGAGAAATAAGCTGTTCTAGCTTGGTGAAGTGTCTTTTTATACAACAGTAGGCTATTTTTCCAGATTAAGTAGGAATCCTCTAGGTGTGTAGAGCGCCACTTTCGCTGCAATTTTCTAACACTGTGCTTTAAAGTACGCAGCTCTGAATTAAACCAGGGAGCTAGCCTCCTATGAATAATTACCTTCTTTTTCAAGGGGGCTGCATTGTCTAATGCACCACACAATGATGAAGTAACACTATGAACAAGAGAATCAATTTGTGAAGGGGAAGAAACAAAATTATTGCCCTCCACTGTGTTTTTCTGTGATAATGAGGAAATTAAAAGTGGAACAGATTCTTTAAAGGTTGTGACAGCATTGTCTGATAATGATCTACTATAATGAAATTTTCTTTTAGGTGTGGAATACTCTGTTAAATTAAACTCAAAGGTTATTACAAAATGGTCAGACAGCACAGGGTTGTGAGAAAATATTGTTATGTCTTTACACTCAATGCCATATGTCAGCACAAGGTCCAGAGAATGAAGACAAACGTGGGTAGGTTTGTTAATGTTTTGAGTAAAGCCAATTGAGTCTAAGATACCATTAAAGGCTATATTTAAGCTATCACTTTCAGTGTCAACATGAATGTTAAAATCCCCCACTATAATAACTTTATCTGTATTTAACACTAAATCAGATAAAAGGTCTGAAAACTGATCTAAAAATTGAGTTCTTCCGTGAAAGCCAAAACACCAATTTCACCAGACTGAAGAAGGTTCTAGAGAGAAACCCAGCATGGATCAACGACTCCACGACCCAACAACTTGTCAACCACACCTGGTCTATCTCCAACCTTGAACTCACAGATGAGGGAGTAATAATATGGGTGAGAATCCTGCACCGACTCATCCGCCGTACAATTCGCTGCAATTGGATACACCCTGACCGAGAGGTCCCGGAGTGGTACTGCGACTGGGCCTGTCGACCCTTGGTACAGTTTAAAGGCCAAGGTTATTGGGAGCCTGAAGTCATCCACAGGGCTCCTTCAAGAGTTGTGAGTTGCCCAGCCTAGTTTCCCCGTTGGGAATTTTGGGGAAAATTTCAGTTAAATTGTGAGGAGAATGTGTCCACTAAACCAGACACATCCCAGCAGACCAGCAACCACACCGAATGGGACCTTGTCATCCCCGCAAGAGGATCCAACGCCACAGCGCAGAATCGCACAGGCATTTCTGACACTCCTAGGCCTAAAAACACTTTGTCAACCAGAAACCGTACAAATTACCCGTTGGCTTTTCGGAATCGAGAAGTTCTGCAGGAATGTATTAATACCAAGCTCAGACATTTGCCCAGCTGTCTTTGGAACATATTCATTCAATGCCGAACTATCTGCCCTTAGCCCCTCTTTACACTCATCGACTCTATCTGTCCTTCATAACCTGGTCGAAAACCATCTGGACTGAACACGATGAATGGCTGAATACGACGTTTCTCTGGGTATGGAAGGCTTAAGGTGTTCCCCACTTCAAAGGAGACTTCCCAGAGGGGTGAAAGCCGAACCCCACATGAAGGTTTTAAAAGGGACCTTATTATGCAGATATGTATTTTAAAAAAAACTACCTAAAACAAGATGAACTGTTGAATGTAACGGCAGGAGATTTTCATAAAATTGACCAGGGGGGGGCACAACAAGTTTTTGACAGTCTTAACAACTCTGTGTGGTCAAGCAATGGAGCTTCTCCTCATGTGACCGGGGGGAAGCTGACATTTCAGTAATGTCAACATGGCCATATGACTACTCTGTCCTAAATAAAATAAAAAACAGCAAAAATGCTCCTCGCAGGCCTGGGCAGAAGGGAAACAAGCAGAGATTGGTCCCGAACTGGTGGGAATTGCAAGAGTATGAAGTTAAAGGGAAAATGGGTCATTCCCTGTTTGTCTCAAAACCGATAACTAGGGTCAAATACCCCAAATTTTTAGCAACGATTTACTCCCCAAAGAGGGACATTTGGCCACCCCCCCTTTTTTGGCCCAAAAAGATTTGTTCCCCAAAAAGGACCCTGGCGTAGGGGGGTTGTAACACTGCCCTTACTCGGGGAAACCATTGGCCTTGCCCAAAAAGACCCTGTCAAGAGCCCCACAGGTTGGACTGAATTATGCCAAAACCCCATTATGAATAACGAGTACAAAACCTATGCACATAAGGTTGTGTGAAAAAAAAATTTTGGAGGGGGTGGAGAAGATCTCTCGGTGGGGGCTCGACCTGGGCTGAGACCGTTCCCGGGGAAAATCAAAAGGAAAAAGACATCATGGATGTTATTGTACTTTTCATTCCAGATTCAGAAAATTGCTCTAGAAAAATGTATGCTTTTAGACAGCACTTATGTTCTGGCAACATAGAAAGGGTTTAGACTGGGTAGGATATAATTTTTTTTACTCCAACCTCACAGAAAAGCCTCTAAAGAAACCTGGAAGAACTGTGGGGAAGGAGCGTATCAGCATGCTTGTAGTTGGTATGAAACCCCATTGGGGACATTCAAGTCCGCAATGTAGTTACTACAGTTGCCCAGGAAGCCGGACACATTATAGGGAAGGGGGGTTTCAGTATTTCAAGGTTGGATCGCTAATTTTTTTATGATGCTTTGGCCTTATTTTGCTTTTTTTTTTTGCTTTTTTAGGAGTGATTATTGTCCTTTATATGTAAAGTCCTTGCGCAACAATTTCTTCGGTCCTTTTGCTCAGCCCTTGAAGGAGGAGTTATCAGCCCCCCCCCTTGAGGGAGGACCCCACCCCGGGTATAAAAACCCCAGGGCTTGGGGATTTTTGGGTCAATGATTTCCCGGGTTTTTGAAGACTGCAGTTGAGCCTAGCCTTTGCACGTCGCTTATCATCATGACAACCGGGCCCAACCCCCTCTCCAAGCCTGTCCAAGTGAGTACAGTGGAGTTTTTTAACGTTTTCTCGTAAATGGCTATGCTATTGCCCCACCGGGTCCTAGTTGGGTTTCACCCAAACCCATTAGGGTTTTCTCATCGTGCTACAAGGATATGTCAAACTATTCTTTGGCCATTTCTGGCATACGCAGATGGGAAGTGGCATTGTCTCTTTTTTGCGTCCTATCTTATGGGGAGGGTTAAACCCATTGACTGGAGGAGAACCCCTGATGGTAGCACTGTGGCCCTTTTGTGCGACACCATTGCCTTTAAGGCTTGAAAATACTGCTGAGCGGACCTCATGCCAGCCTCGCGCACCTGCTAAGATATTTACTGCAATAATGAAGGCACTCTTAGCTTTTGGTGTCATAGCATATTTGGGGGCAACAAAATCTCTCTCCCCAAAAGGACAAGGAAAATGGATTTGACTCGAAAAAAACTAGCTAAGTTGGGGCTTGGGACTTAGGATGGGGAGTACTCTCTCTCCTTTATTGGGCTACAACTCACTTCTGATCTTACCCATTAGGGGTTTGGCTTATGACCCATGCAGCTCCTTTCCATTACTCCCGCTGCTTCCCCTGACGCCTCGTCAAGTGACACTCAACTTTCCCCTTTTTTTGCCCCCTTGGCTGGCCCCCCCAGAGACGGAAAAACAGAGAAGTAGTCTAGCAACTACAGTCTGAATTTCGCTCGCTAAAAAAGTGCATGCTTCTATAGTTAGTTCAATCTCTTCATTTAGTTTTTAACCCTGGAGGTGATTACCAGGGGTCAACCGTTATGTTCCTGAAATATCCACTTTTGGCCTCCAATATATCTCTCCAGGGGACACAGTCTCCTGTTCCAGATTGTGGAATTTTAGCCTCAGTGCTCAGATACCTGTGGGTTACGCCCTGAAGCTCACTGGTTCCCCACTTGTCTGTCTATTGCTGTCGACTATGCTACAGTGACAAAATTTTTTCTGCATTGAGGGTCCCTTGGGATCTTCCAATATCTCCATGACCATGAGCCAAAACCCTTCAGACACGATACAAAGGTACCTGGGACATCGACCTTCGGGGCTGCTGAGCACACTTTAAGGGATAAAAGGACACAGCAAGGGGGAAATGTATTTCCCCATCATCAGTTACATCTTGGAAGATCCTAAAGATCCCTTTCTGGTTTTTCCCCCCCACCGCATCTACTCGATGGAAGGATTGTTGCTATTGGCCCCCATAGTCCCCTGATTCGCCTCCTCCAGGCACTGACATCAAAGGATGCCAGGTGTTTAAAACTACTGCAGAAGGCACCACTCAAACCTCTGTTTACACCAAACCGTCACCTGTCAACTCTCTGCCGGGGGAGATGAAGAGCAAACACCAGCCTGCCTCGCTGGAGGGAGCTGATCCCCCAGACTTCTGCAAACAGGTGATTCCATGCGACACGAAACGGGTCCCCCCACCTTCTGATGGCTTTGGCTAACCGAGGTCATGTCGACAAAATCCCTCCTCAAAAACTTTTCCCCCCTCCTGTCCTTACCCCCAATGCCTCTCGCCTCTGCATAGCCCTGTTGACACCATCTCACATGGATTCTAGAACTGAGAGACTGGAAGAGGCCGGGGTTGTGTGCCGTCACATATTAAAACTGTCTTATCTTTTGCAGAAGTATAACCAAAAAGTGCAACCCAAAAAAGGGGAAAAATAATGATGATTTTTCCATTTTCTAAAAGTTTAAATGAAAAGTAATCTTTTTGATTATCAAGTTAAAAAAACTATTAAATTGAAACGAGTAATCTGTTTTTCAAGTTAAAAACACATATGAGGAATATTGATTGAAATGATAATTTAAAATAAAAAAATTAAGGTTTTAGAAATTCTCAATCAGCTTAATATGAAAGAGATAAAGTTGTGTGGTGTATGAATAAGAAGGATGAAGTTTAAGTAATGGGTTTTTAAACTGTAAATGAAGTAAACGCTGTTTTAACTAAAAGTTGGGGCCAGCAACGATGTAAGAATTAAAGCCTCTGTTTAAGAGGGAGTGTAAAAGTGAGTAAGGACAGGAATAGAAGCAGATGTTCAGGAATTGGGGGGGAAATCGAGAGCTGTAGCTTACAGCCCAAGGCTGATGACTGAGGCGGGGGCGCAGGTCAAAGAGAGGGGCCAGGAGGCAGGGAAGGGGACTGAGGTGATGATGGCATGTCTGATATGGACACGACTCGGAAATTCCAGAAAAAAAGATCACCTTATGTCATGGGTGACCAATGGAACAGCCATGGGGAAAAACCACTGGCCAATGGCCCACAAAGAGTCTGGGGGAAATGCTCTAAAAAAATGGGCAAGAATAGAGGGAAAAATAGTTGGTTGTTTCCTCGCAGAAGAAACCCGCGAACAAGTTTTTAACGGAGGGAAAAGACGCTCAGATGAAAAAAGGGCAGGAAAACAAGCCCCAGCTGATCGACTGCATTAAAAAAGGGAAAACACGTGTGCCTGGAAGGACTTGTGCCTAAATTAAAAAAATCTGATTTCATCTACAGCCCTTTTTTATCCAGACAGCAGAAGTGAACTTGATCGTTAAACAGCTTGGGATTGGGTTAAGTTTCAGGCTTCGGAAGTCCCCGAATCAAAACCCCATTTATGTCTCCGGGGGTTTCCTTTCAACTCTTCAGCCTCTGGGAAAACTACTGTCTTCTGAGACATATGACAACAAAGTTCGTGTTTTTTAACCATCAAAAACCCTGGAGCATCAGTGCCGGCATTTAGAGGAGAAAAAATTAAGATTAAGCCATATTTTCCCTCCAAAAAAATCACATGTTGGGTTTCCAGAAGAAACATCTCCATCAGGTGCATGGATGAGGGCCCTCCGTCTTCAAAAAGCCTCTCCCAAAAACCCTTAGTTTCAGCATCAGGGTTTAAAACAGGTTGAGTTGGGGTTTATTTAATTTTTCCCATTATTAAAAATTTTTATGTGTTGCCCCAAATTTTAAGCGTTTAATGAAACCCCTGCATGAGCGTTTACTAATTAAATAAAGCATATAAAATTTCTAGTTAAATCGTGGACATTTTAAATTTAAATTGAGTCCCCCTTATTTTTGGTTTTTCATTGGTGGTAAAAAGTCTTGTTTTCTGGTTCTAAAAAATTTTAGGAGGTTTTTATAGGTTGCCTTAGCCCCAAGTTTTAAAACAGCGCCCTTGGGCCTCGTGCCGAGCACTAAAATGAACCTAGCCCATTAATACCAAGAGCCAGTTGTAATATTAGGGAATGAACAGCCGTTAAACAGAAGTGACTGTCGAGGTGTGAATGACTGCTGTGGGTAACTCAGTCGTCCAAAAACCCCCTGTTGAAGAAAGGGGAATTTTGTATGAAAGGGTTCAGAGGCTAGGCGAGTCATTTCCCGATACCCGTTAAACAGAAAATTTTCACTAATCCTGCTTAGTAAGGGTTTTCAGGTTTTGGAAAGTCCGGGAACCCCCGTTGGATGGAGAGCTGGATTGAGCAATCCCCCTTAGACATAGGGAAGTAGGAGGGGAGGGGGTAAGCTCATCAGACAACGAAAGTCTGCACAAAAAGGGTTTGAAAAACCGACTCCATGAGGATGGTATGGGGCCCGACCCCCAAAATGGGGCTTTTTCTCACAGCCAAAAAACCGTGCAGGGACACTTGGCATTTGCCAGAGAAAACCCCAGGAATGGGAAATTCCCCCATGGGTTGCCCTGTGCTCTTCACAGATGAAAGCAGATTCACACTGGGCACATGTGACAGATGTGAAAGAGTCTGGAGACCCCGTGGAGAGTGATTTGCTGCCTGCAACATCCTTCAGCTTAACCGGTTTTGCAGTAGGTCAGTATTGGTGTGGGGTGGGCATTTTTTTGGAGGGGGCCCCTGGCCCCCCCCATGTGCTCGCCAGAGGTAGCCTTGACTGCCATTAGGTACCGAGATGAGATCCTCAGACCCCTTTGTGAGACAATATGCTGGGGGGGTTGGCCCGGGGGTTCTCCTAATGCAGGACAACGCTAGACTTCATGTTTGGGGTTTAGGGTTAAGGCCCCTTCCTGCCAAATGAAGACATTGAAGCTATGGGTGGCCCCCCCATTCCCCGACCCGATTGAGCAGATCTGGGACATCATGTCTCGCTCCATCATTTTTTCATCAGGAGCATGCCCCGGCCGTTGTAGGGGGAAGTCATACAGGCACGTGGGGGGCCCACACCACAATACTGAGCCTCATTTTTACTTGTTTTAAGGACATTAATTTTAACGTTGGATCAGCCCTTTTTAGTGGTTTTTCCACTTTAAAGGTTTTGGGACTCCAAATCCAAGGCTCCATTGGTTTTAAAAAAATTTGGATTTCCATTGACGATTTTTGTTGTGATTTGGGTTGTCCACACATTCAACTTTTTACAGAAAAAGTATTCAATGAGAATATTTATTCATTCAGATCTAGGATGTTTATTTGAGTGTTCCCTTTATTTTTTTAAACCGGGGCTTTTAATATATAAAAGGCCCCGGGTGGACAAGAAACTGAAAAACCTGTCATTTTAGTGTGGGGAGGTTTCATGGTTTAAAAATTTGGACCCGCCCTGGTAGCCAGTCTTCATTGATTGCACTTTGCCCCAGTAAGAGCAGAGTGTGAAGGTTCCCCCCCCCAATTAACCCAAAAAGGGGTAAGAGCACAGTTTTGCCCCAAAAAAATATTGAAATGCACACAACATTATGGGTGGCAATTAAAACAGAGTTTTAAAAAGAGGACAAATTGTTTTGGTGCACGTCTTGGGTGGGCATATGTGACCAAGACAGCAAGTCTTTGTGATGTATCAAGAGCCACGGTACCCCGGGGTAATGTCAGCATACCACCAAGAAGGACGAACCACATCCAACAGGATTAACTTTGGTGCAAAAAGAGGAAGCTGTCTGAAAAGGATGTTGGGTGCTAACCCGGATTGTATCCCAAAAAAAGTAAAACCCTGGCTGCCCAAAATCACGGCAGGAAATTTAAATGTGCACCCAAACTCTCCCTGTTTCCACAGAAATGTCCCGTCGGGAGCTCCACAGGGTCAATATACACGGCCGGGCTGCTATAGCCAAACCCTTTTGGGTCACTCATGCCAATGCCCAAACGTCGGTTTCCCCAAGGGCCCAAAGGGGGCCCCCCAAAACCCTTTGGGGTCTGTGGACAATGTGAAAACATGTATTGTTCTCTGATGAGTCCACCTTTACTGTTTTCCCCACATCCAGGAGAGTTATGGTGTGGAGAAGCCCCAAAGAAGCGTACCACCCAGACTGTTGAGTGAAGCATGGGGGTGGATCAGTGATGGTTTGGGCTGCCATATCATGGCATTCCCTTGGCCCAATACCTGTGCTAGATGGGCGCATCACTGCCAAGGAGTACCGAAGCATTCTTGAGGACCATGTGCATCCAATGGTTTAAACATTGTATCCTGAAGGTGGTGCCGTGTATCAGGATGACAATGCACCAATACACACAGCAAGACTTTTGAAAGATTGGTTTGATGAACATGAAAGTGAAGTTGAACATCTCCCATGGCCTGCACAGTCACCAGATCTAAATATTATTGAGCCACTTTGGGGTGTTTTGGAGGAGCGAGTCAGGAAACGTTTTCCTCCACCAGTATCACATAGTGACCTGGCCACTATCCTGCAAGAAGAATGGCTTAGAATCCCTCTGACCACCGTGCAGGACTTGTATATGTCATTCCCAAGACAAACTTACGCTGTAATGGCCGCAAAAGGAGGCCCTACACCATACTAATAAATTATTGTGGTCTAAAACCAGGTTTTTCAGTTTCATTGTCCAACCCCTATATATATATACATTTGTGGATAGCCAGGGTTGTTGCTCTCTCTTTACCCTCTGTATACATATATATATATTCAAAGTAGTCATACCCACTTTCATGTTACAACCATAACTGTCAATGCATTTTATTGGTATTTTACAGAAAATGTATTTACTTTTGTTATATGTTATCCCAAGTACTGCATTTAATTTTAGATTAGGTTTTGAGCAAATAAAATGGAGAAGCTGAGATAAGGAAGTGTTCAGCCATTATGTGAAAATGGCTGGCTGATTTCAAATTCCTCACTTGTAAAGTAATAGCTTTTGCAATGTCTGATTTCAGGAGGCACTGCTACACACTCACCTTTACTTTCCCAGATCCATATTACATAATGGAACCAATAAATCATAGTTTACCAATAATTTAATTTGCTTTTTTGCAGTAACTATTAGCCATTTTATTTTTTCCAAACCATCACAAATGAAATATGTTCTTTGTTCACTCAAATATCACACAATTAATTAGGATCAGGCTGAGAATGAATTATTTATAGAAAAAGGGGACTATTATAAAGCACATAATGACCCACAAAGAATTCCCCTAACCTTTTCTTTGGCATTAGTTTTTAACCTGAGTGCTTTAAAGTATATTTTGAAAAGTTTAAAGTATGTTTTATTCTATTTTTTTGCATCTCCCATAGAACCAGTTATATGCTGATATTCACCTTTTTTCTCTGTCTTTATTCCATTTATAAGAGAAAGTTAATACACAACAATAGGAAATGCAAACAATAGGACATATACAAAAAGCTGAAAGACTGCCCACGCCCCCACACACACTTAAAAATGGACTGCCTTGACAGAAATGTACAGTACATGGTTTGAGAGAGCGATGTGATAAGAGTCAGGACTACAAACACATTCTCATTAAAACCACAAGAGGAAAATTCCTTGTAATCATTGAAACGTTTAACCCAGTTATAATCCACAGTGGATTGTGCTGACTTGTAATACTAAAGGCAGCAGCAAGGTGGCAAAAAGCTTGCAACACCACAGCAGTCAGAACTGTCGTTATGAGGCATTTATCTTCATAAACAACTGACCAACAGATCTGATGATAGATAATTTAAAAATGTCTTCACGCACCCAGTCTATCCCTAGGTTCTCAGTAAAGGGCATTACTTTTATTGAAATAAATTTAGTTTGATGCAGTTTATGTAAACTTGGTAACTGGGGGAACAAACATAAATTAATATATCATTTTGACAAAAAAATGGGGCTGTGCTTGGGGGTCATGCAATGGTCCCTTGGCTCCCACCATGGAGCCAGGGCCAGTATGGCAGGGACTGGGGTTGTGGGGCTGGCCTGGGGATCTCTGATGGTGCTGCAGGGGCTATGTCTATGTGACTGCTGGGGTCATGTCCCAGGGAGGTGGCCCTGCCTCTAGTGGCCTATGGCTCCTGGAGGTGTGATGGGCTGGTTGAGGGCCATGGGGGCTGCGTTGGGTTGCCTGGCAAGTGACCTACTTCTGTGCTGGGCGTATGGCTGGGGTGATGCTTTATTCTAGCTGCCTGGGACTGTTGTGGCCTTCTGATTCTACCTGTCCTTTGCTGCTCTTAGGTGTTGTGGATTGCAAGCTTTCTACCGTTCTCACCACAGTTACAAATGTATACTTCCTGGTGACAAACTCGAGCTCACACACCCACTCAACAAAAACACACTTATTTCTACACGTATGCTCACACACACACACACACACACACACACACACATGGTCTAACACAGGATTACTCTAAATGGTTGAAGGTCATACAACACAGGTTACTATAACATCAATGGGGCCTGCCTACTTTGATCCTGGACTGAATCTGGAATTAACAAAGTTAGTCACGCAGCTAGGTCACTGTCTTGAGATATCCTTATTGTAGAGCAAATCTGCCCTGGCACATGCAGCCAACCATCTACTCCATATGGTATGCCTAAAACACTGCCACACGACATGACTGTGTTTGTGAACTACCCTGCAGGGGGTGCAAAGAGCAATTGTCAAAGATCCCTATCTCTGTATGCTCAGATCATTTGAAATATTATAGCGATCTCAAATTGGCAGTTGCAATGTTTTGACATCACTGTTGGAAATAATAGTGGCACTATTGATTTTGTAAAAAAAATAAAAAAATGTATATATATATATATATAGATCTTTTTTTCTTTTATATTTCCACACAAAGGCCCTGAAAATTTTTTCAGCAACTTTAAAATGGTCAGTTTTAGAAATAGTTTAATAAATACAGTAAGCCTCACCCCCAGTCAATGTTATTAATAATATAAACTCGACTTCTGCTAAATTATATCAATGCATGGTATAAAACCGCTCTTTTTATTAATCTATAGCATCAATTTGCAAATCTTTAAAACTACAAAAAAACAGTAAAAGTAAGGAAAATAGAAAAATATGAGGTTTTATTATTCTGAGGTTGCTTTTCTCCCTCAGCAGGAGATGCACTGAATGTGTCAAGGGAATAATGAAATAAAAAGATTACTAAGGTCTTTTACGGAGAGATCAGTCTCCCTGTCAAGAAAATTGGTTTGAGGATAGGTCTTGGGTTTCTCAGGGGGACAAAGGCACAGAGCACACATCAAACAGCATAAAACGATGGAAGACACAGTAAAGATGCACAGTTTTAAAATGGACCCCATCGAGTTGTGAACCAAATACTCCCTGAATACCTTTGAAGAGAGCTGATGTCAAAGCTAGGAAAAAAAGACTCCTTAAAACTTAAACGTGAAGAAAGCAAAAGACGTGCAGAAACTAAAAGAAGCAAAATTTCTAACAGGCATCAATTTTTGTCTAAGCATTGTTTTCAGATTCCACCTAAATCTAATGCTATTAAGTTACTCTGGGATGGCCTTCAGTTCAAATTCAACAACCGTTCACTGTCTTAAAAGCAGCTCATTTGCATAGATTTTATAGTATGTTTCCAAAATCGTCTCAAATGTTTAGGGGTTTAAGTGACTCTGCAAAACTGTAACTGGCCTGCACACACCAATCAATTACCCAACTACATGACTGGTTATTAAGATGGCCTATTTTGTAGTAGTTATTTAGGGCTGGCGAATTGGGGTTATCTGCTAGACACCACAGAAAAATAGAGAGTTTCTTGCCAAATATTGGAATGGTTAGATGGCTATCATGTTTCTGCATTTGTCTACATCGATGTAGGCAGCCCAACAAAAGCACACAGCATACCTTTCATCTCCATTTGTGTTTTGGAAGAACATGCACACAGAGATGCAGACAAACACAATGACAAGCTGTCTGTGTTTTTTCAGGTTTTGTGATGCTTTCATCTTCATAAATGTCAATCACCTTTGGCCATTTTTTTCTCTTTTTTTTGTTCTTTTTTGTTTTGGTGGACATGAATATGCACACAAACACTGGGAGAAAAGCTTTCATGTCTTTATGTGCCTAACCCAGTCCTTATACCCTACAACTTTCCAAATGTTATCTCCCTCTAGGAGATAAAAAAATAGAGCAAATCTGAAAGGTGCAATCTGTAGGCTCATCAGAGATGCAGACAAACTCCACAGGTTATGAAGGTGTTACGGTCTGTGCTACGGAGGAACCCAGAACGCAGACAAACAGGCAGCATGACGGTAGTTGACTTAAGGCTTTAATTAAACAAAAACTCACTCTTAGCAGAGGCAGGAACAAAACAGAAGCAGGCTGGCTTGACAGGCATGGCATGGTCCACAAAACAAGACATGAGTAGGGACACTCAGGACCCTCAGTGGCGTGAGCAGGAACGAGGTGTGTTATATGGAGTGAAACCATGAGCGTCGCCAAGACAGATTGACAAGGTGCAGGTGAACCTCGATAAAGATTATTACAGAACAGAACGTGGCTGGAGCAAGAACAGAAACTCTTGATACAAACCAAAAACTAAAGCATGACCAGAACCAAAAACCAAAACTTAAAAAAAAACATAAACAAGACTAAAACATAACCAAAAAAAACAAAAAACAAAGCATGTTTCAAAAACTGTGAGAAATATAAAAAAACCCAAAAAAACAAAAAAAAACATGATTCAAAACCTTAACTGTGAAAAACTAAAAAAAAAAACAAATTAAAAACCAAAAAAACCCCCCCCCCCAATCCCCCCCCAGCCCCCCCCCCACAGAGGGGGCAGTGGCGGGGGGCCAGAAACGGCACAGAGTTCAGGGGGCGACCAGGAGGTTTCTCCCGAGCAGGCCACAGAGTTCAGGCGGGCGACCAGGAGGTCGTCCCGAGCAGGCACAGAGTTCACGGGGGGCCCGCAAATGCCTGGCGAACCATCAGAGGCAGAGCCTGGCGAACCCTCAGAGGCCGAAGCGGCGCCTGGCGAACCCTCATCTCTGGTTTAGAAGCCAGAACGAGGACAAACTGTTCCTTGAAGCCCCCAGAGACAGGACCCCGGGGGTTCTTCCTCCGCGAACCCCTCGTTTTGCAGGGTTCAGAGGCCAAAACGGGGACCAGTTTCCCACTGAACCCCGGAAGGCTAGGAGCTGGGGGGGGGGACCCTTAGTGACGTGAGAAAGGCTGAGGCGTCGGCAGGACCCTCAGTGGCGTGGAGCAGGAGCTGGGGCGTCGCCGAGACCCTCGGGGGCCGTGGACGGGACTGAGGCGTCGCCGAGACCCTCGTGGCGTGAGCAGGAGCTGAGGCGTCGCCGAGACCCTCGGTGGCAGGCGCAGGAGCTGAGGCGTCGCCGAGACCCTCGGTGACAAGACCAGGAGCCGAGGCATCGCAGAGACCCCCAGTGGCGTGAACAGAGGCTTTCCTCTTACAACGTCCTCTGCGGCGTGTGGAGGAGGTTGAGGCAGACTTCGGGTCAACCCTGTGTCATGCTGTGGAGTGTCAGGCTGTGGAGTGTCAGACCTGGCAGAGTCAGGCTGTGGAGTGTCATGGTGTGTGTCAGGCTTGAGTTCCGTGAGCACCCCGCAGAGAAAACTGAGAAGGTGCTCAGGACCTGGAAATGGAGGTAGTCCGTCCCTCCGAAAGCTCTACAGCAGGCTGTAGACCTGCCGTGGGCTGCTCAGCAGCAGCGGCAGCTCCCTGGAGTCCTGGCGTGGGCTGCTCAGCAGCAGCGGCAGCTCCCTGGAGTCCTGGCGTGGGCTGCTCAGCAGCAGCGGCAGCTCCCTGGAGTCCTGGCGTGGGCTGCTCTGCAGCAGCGGCAGCTCCCTGGAGTCCTGGCGTGGGCTGCTCTGCAGCAGCGCAGCTCCCTGGAGTCCTGGCGTGGACTGCTCTGCAGCAGCAGCAGCTCCCTGGAGTACTGGCGTGGAAGGTGGACGGCAGTAAAACTGCCTTACTGCTGTCTCATAGTCCCTCTCCATCTACCCGATCCTCTCCATCAGCTCCGGAGAGGAATACATGAGACTGGTCTCTCTAAAGGTCTTAATCTGTTGAGCAACAAACCTTATTCGCTCCTCCAGCTCCTCTGGTGTTGCCTCAGAACACCGAGCTGGAGTGAGCGAAGACGGCATGGGTGGAGCAGCAGCGAGCCTGGGAGACGGCGCTGTGGCAGGCGAAGACGCGGGTCTACCCGCTGCAGCCCTCACGTCAGCCGGCAGGGAAACCACCTCCTCGCCAGCCGAACAGGAAGGTGCTCCGCGCCGACGTTTCTTGCGGCGGGAGGAGGGTGAGGGCTTCAGTGCCGGACCAGAGTGCTAAGCCAGGGGAGCAGGCAGAGAACGGCGACGAAGGGCACCTGTCCCCGGACATGGAATCGCCAACCTGGATCCATCAAAAGCCGACTGCGGTACTGACAGCCCTGCAGAACGGCGCAGTGTCTTCTCCACCTCCCGAGACAGGAAAGTAAAGAGGTCCACCGCACCGCGGCCAGACCCAGGACCAGCAGGTGCGAGGTCCCTGGCGCTCTCCTGCCTACTGTCCGCGAGTTCCATTGTTGGCGGAATCATTCTGTTACGGTCTGTGCTATGGAGGAACCCAGAACGTAGACAAGCAGGCAGCATGACGGAAGTTGACTTAAGGCTTTAATTAAACAAAAACTCACTCTTAGCAGAGGCAGGAACAAAACAGAAGCAGGCTGGCTTGACAGGCATGGCATGGTCCACAAAACAAGACATGAGTAGGGACACAATGATTCCGCAATGACTAACAGAACAGGTGTGTATATATGGAGTGAAAACCAGGTGGAGCAAGACAGATTGACAAGGTGCAGGTGAACCGGATAAAGATGATTAACAAAACAGAACGTGGCTGGAGCAAGAACAGAAACTCTTGAATACAAACAAAAACTAAAGCATGACCAGAACCAAAAACCAAACTTGACAAAACATGAACAAGACTAAAACATAACCAGAAAAATAATAAATAAAGCATGATTCAAAAACTGTGAGAAATATAAGAAAAACCCAGAAAAACAAACAGAAACATGATTCAAAACCTTAACTGTGAAAAACATAAAGAAAAAAACAGAAATCAAAAACCAAACAACCCCAAATACAGAAGGAAACCAAAGAAAAAAGGATGCCTTTAAAAGAGACATCCTGTGCAGAGTCACATACATTTCTCCAAATTTAACCAAAAGTGGTTTAACCCCCACCCTTGATTAGCTATGGATATATGAACTGGAAAGTTCTCATATCCATAGGACATGTAAGGACACATAGTACATATAAAATTTGAGTCTGATCCAGGAAACCAGCCAATTTAAATTATCTCTACCATTTCAGATAACAATGGTCAACTTTCCATCCAGAATTAGGGCAGGACTATGAGGACTATGTATGTTTTTGAACCTGTGTGGATTAATGAAAAAGGTGAATTTTTTGAGAGACACGTGTCTTATTTGCTATTTGAAACAAACTTCTTGTTTGGATGAAAATGATTTAATGAAAATCTATCAGGGGTGTATATGTATATCCTGAGTGGTTTGGCCTAGCCACCAAATATGACAGGGCCAGACTACAACGAGCAATCAGGTCTGCAGAGTGGATCATTGAAATCAATGAAAGCCTGATGTTAGCCTGCTTTATCCATTCAAAAATCTGTTTTAAAATGTGTTTTGGCTCGCTACCTTTTTACAACACATATTTGTGAACAACCATCAACCATTCAACCATCTTGCCCTACCCATCAACCTCAGTTAATATATATATTATTTTGCTGTGTCCACAGATTTACATCCCCATGGAGTGAGATTGCCAACCTAAAGAAGCCCCACTTTGAAATTCAAGTATGAACAACATTTGCAGCCACTTATATGAACAAATGTAAAAATGCCTCTTAAGAAAGGTTTTTGGTCAGATAACACAAATATCAATTTAGCTACAATGAGAAGAAAAATGTTTTGAGGAACCAAATTGAGACTTTCAAAGACTGCATATGTCAAGCATGGTCATGTTAGCATCATGTTGAGGGTCTGTTACCCAACTAGTGATACTAGTGCATTGCAAAAAGCAAACGTAACAATGAAGAGGGGATTTTTCCCATTTTTAACTTAATCTAAGATCATCTTTTAGATAAGGAGTCAGCAACCTTTACAATGCTAAGCACCATTTTTCCTTCACTACCATTAAACTAAAATTGTCTAGAGCCAAAAAACCTTTTTGTATTTTTACTTTTTATTTACTTTTTTTTATCCTGGACCCATAAATAGCTGAGAACTTCTCAAGTTTTATACCTCTAATATAAAATTTGTTTGTGTTATGGTTTAAGAACCCTGGCTTTCTTTGCAAACTGGATGCATTTTCGTGTTGGGAGCCCTTCACATTTATGGAAAAAATGCATGCAATTTGTGGGCTAAAGAAAAAAAAAATCTTGTGCCATTAATGCCAGTTTGCTGTGGAATTTCTATTTAGAAAGTCCATGAAAATACCCAGAAAACCTGCTAAAATTAGGCTTTTTATTACTTTTATTTTAAAAACACATGCTAGTTGTACATCAGTTTTTGCCAAAGCTATTAACAGATATTTAAAAAAGCTTAAAAAGCCACAGGTGGCTCAGGAGCCAAAAGGACAATAATCAAAAACCCACAAAACACTGCTTTTGAAATGAATAAAACAGGCCAACAATAAGACTATCCTTAAAACTTAAGCATGTGCCTGGAAACCAACCAATTTAAATGATCTCTACCGTTTCTGTAAAGAGTGGTCGAATATCCAGCCAGAATTATGACAGACCCTTGACTACAAAAAGAGTGTAGTTTCTTTGGAACTTTCTAAGTGGATATTTAGCTAATTATGCTGGTATATATATATTCAAACACTTGCGTAAATATTATATAAATATATACACACACACACACACACGAGTGAATGCAAAAACACACAAATTTGCCCGTGCACACATGGGCAAGGGCCTTGTCATTACTCGCTCCATCAAAGTAGATCATATAGGCATTAATTGGGAGTGCAATCATGCTCTGAGTCTATGGTTCAAAGGAGCTGATAATAAGCTGTGATAGGTCCAGCTGATGGAAAAAGCCAGGCGAGCTGTCGGCATGCACATAGACTGGGTTTGTTTTTTTGTGTGTGTGCGTGAGTGTTTGCTTGTGCTTTGTATTTCGATAATTTTTCAAGGCTCAGATTCTTTATCTGGTGAGGAAACCTAATCGTTGCACCTGGCTTAGTTTATGTGCACCGCACACGCTTACGACATTACCACTTAAGCCACAGTTTGGCTTTAGCTCTATGCATGAATGCATGTGCGTTCACTTGCATTAGTGTGTGAAAGCTTGCCACTCCAGCCACTAACTTGTCTCATAGCCAACTTTGTATTCCTGGCATCGTTGTGGTCGATAAGACAGTGGCATGCAATATTAATGACAAGCTCTACTGTGGTTGTTAAGAGCCTTGGACAGCCCAGATTACTATTTCAGAGTGAACTGAGAACAAACAGTGAGCCTGAAACACAGAGGTGAGGACAGGTAAGAGAAGAACACATAAATAAAGAACGGCAAGTAGGAAAAGAAGTGTAAAAGAGGAAACAAGGTAACAAGCTAGAGGATTGAAGAGATTACAGGAAAAGCAGAACAATAAGAGGGAAAAAAGCTGCTAAGACAGAGGGCAGACACAGGTCAAGAGAGGCAAAAGACAGTGAAGACCAAGACATGACAATAGCAATAAGAAAAGGACAATTGGAGGCATGGAATGAGGCAGAGGAAAATAAGAAGGGGATGGGAGACTAATTCAAAGGATGAGTAGGTGAAACATTTACAGATTCAAAAGAAAGTAAAGCTAAGAGACAAATGAAAACGGGAGGTATTAAATGGAAAGAAAAATGAGCTGGAAAGAAGAGGTTCAGGGAGGGATTGTGAACCCAGTTGATGCAGAGGAAAGTAATGGGAAAAGCGAGAAATGTGAGTTGATCAATGCATTAATTGACATGGTAACACAAAACAGATAATGAATGTGAGACAATACAAAATGTGTTTGTACTGCAACACTCCCAAACAATAACTTGCATGCTATTAAATTTGCCTGGCAACTTTGAAATAAATAAAAGCACAAAGTGTCGGTTTACAACTTGCATGTCTGATATTTGATAGCCCAGAGAACATTGAGCCAGATTAGCACATCTTTTTTTCCTCCTTTTCCACTGCTTTTAATGTAAGGTCTTCTAGCAAGTTTTTTGAAGCCAGTTCTTCATAAGCAGACTAGATTTCTCAGCGGGGAGAGTCTCAACTGTTTTGGAAGTCTATCATTTCCTTTATTACTTACTATATTCCAACCCCTGCCCTTTTTCCCCTGATAAATTTGATTGAGGCACGCCAAAACAATTTAAGTGTTGCCGGGTGGTTATTTATTCATGTTCTCTTAGTAGGTTTAACTATTGAAGACTAAAAGGAATGAAAGAAAAGTGGAAACCTCAAGCTTAAAATCAGTAGCATGTCCAAGAAACTGGAGTTAACATATGGCCTTTCAACTGTCTTGATTCATCTGCAAAGCTTCTTTTTTTTTGTTTGGTTCCTTGTCGGGCTTTCGCAGGCTTGTTATTTCGCAAATAGGAATGAGGGGGAGTGGGTTAAACACGGTGTGAATCTGCATTTAAGTGATTTAGTTTCCATTTAGAATTTTTCATCTTGTCTGCCAAAGTTGTTTTCGGCAAGGGAGAGTTATGTGTGGAAATATATATAACTCAAACCCATTACAGCTTGCTTTTAACATCAAGTAACACTGAGTGAAGTACACTAGTGCTGCACTTGATGATGCATTATCAGCTCTTGAGTGGGTGAATTGCAGTTTTGACAGTATTCCTAGTCATTTCAAAGTCAAAGTAATTGTTTGGTTGGAAAAGAAGAATTCTGTCCAGTTTTTAAATCCTGGAATTTCTGTCCTTGAACTGAAACAGCTTTTGCCCCAACAGAAATTCATTTATGTTGATGTTACATTGAGAAATGTTAAACTATTTGTTTTTAAAGAAACCAATTTGAGAACATTTCTTAAATGCAATATTGCAATATGTTACAGAGACATAAATTTTGCAATATCATTAACTGGTAGGCATGCAGAAGGCAAATTAACTGAAAAATGTAAATAAAAAAATCCACTTTTGATTTTAAAACATCAAAACAGACCTACAGTACACACACATCTGGATTATATCACTGTTATGTCTTTCCCACTATGTGTACGATTATCAACAGTGTATCAGTATATCCATATTAACAGTTTAAAGAGGACTCCATATACAGCAAGAAATCATGTTTGGTGTTCCTTTCTCTTCTTTTAAACTGTTCATGTCTTTGTTTTTTATGTTCTGAACATTTACTTAAATGTCAATTTTTGACCTTGACCTCAGCAGAAGAAAAAAGCAATCCCTGTACACAGTGATACACTTTAAAAACAAGCTCTAACTTCTGAAGCAGGTAAACATTTGCTTTATTTCTGTAACTTTTGTCAACAGGTGATTAGCTGAACCGCACTTAAATATGTTCGGAGCCAAATTAGCAGTGATCTGGCTGAACAGCGTTAACATGCCAATGTTAGCCTGGAGTAAAGTCGACACCATCAGTGAATGAAATACATTAGTTTATTTCAGACTGTAGCAGTATGCTTCAAGTAATCTCAATATTTTGAAACAATGATTAAAGCAATTTTTAGGTGAGGTGTTGTCAGAACCTTAGTAGCTCTGTAATGTTTTTAAATTTGTACATGAGACTGATTATATAAACTTTTATGAAGTTTTGAATTGGGACACAATAGCAACCAATGCCTATTCTTAAATGACATACAGGGGTTGGACAATGAAACTGACAGGTGTTTCAGTTTCATTGTCCAACCCCTGTAGCTCCTAATGCTCATTAATAGGTCTGTCTCTTCAGGACAGAGCTGAAAGACAAAATCAACATTTATGTTTATGTGGTGTGAACAGTACAAGATTAAACTTAGAGATTAAAAAAGATTATGTATTAAATAGCTCTACAGAAACTCTAAATGACCTTAAATGGGGGCTTTATGTTCTCACGTGGTTTGCTGGATTGGAAAGCTAACTGGAGATTTCAAGAAATTATTTCAATTTCATTGTAAAACCAATTTAAAAAATCTATGATAAAATCTAAACAAATGACAACCAGAAGCATGGTGGACCACAGAAAAAGTAGCAATCCTTCTGCTAACAGCAGATTTAGAATGGTTTTCAGTACACCTGCAAAGGTGATGCCAGTGAGGTCAAAGGAGCAAATAAAACACACACTATGTTTACTGCCACTGGGAAGCCAGTAATGAGTGGGGCAAAGGACTTGAAATACCTTAAATTTGCTGTTCTTTTTTGGAGATAATATACTGAACAAAGGAACATTATGTAGAAATTATATCAAGATCACATATCTTAAATTAGTTTAATACCCTTACCCCTATGCCACTATTTTGTATTTGCCATGCTTTTAAAAACCACATCAGTCTCACATTCACCTAGCAACACATTTGACACAGTAGTATTCACTAGTTGTCCCAACCCTGGTCTATGCTAAGGATGCAACCATTTGAATCAGGTGTGGTGGAACTGGAACAAATGTTAAACATGACGGACAGTGGGACATCAGAACCAGGTTTTAGAAAAAAAGCAACAAAACTAGAAAGTGACACCACAACAGAATGAACTAACCCCATCCTGATACAGTACAATGATTTTTACACTCTTCATCCTCATACACATGCATTATACAAAACAGATGTGCACCAAAAGCACTGTGCACACAAAGATATATTCCACAAATGACTTGATGGTCCACAAATGAACTTTATTTCCTCATCTTTGGACTTTCGTAACACTGTCAGCAGAACTCTCTGCAAGTTTTTTTGTCAGCATCAAAAGTGGCAAGACAGGAAACCATGTGACAGCGACTTAATATTCTTAACTAATTTCACTTTACATATTGTTCATATCTTTATGGACAGTTGAAAAACTGTTACAAGAGGATATAGGAAGAAACTACAACTATTAAACCACAATAACAACCTAATAAACACAAACATGTTTTAACTTTCAACTCTAACATGCCTATTTTCAAAAAGACCAATTGCTAAAAAAGCAATTGTGTCTATGTGTTGCCTTGTGATGGACTGGCGAGCTGTCCAGGATGTTCCCCATCTCTTGCCTAATGACTGCTGGAGATAGGCAAATTCTTATAAATGTTTATCCAAAAAAGTAAAAATATCTGTTCTGCCTTAAAAAACAGAGTGAAAGCAAAATTGCCTTCTTTCCGGGAGTAGTTATAGCTGCACTGGAATTTTCCTTGATATATTAAATATTTAAAGATAAGTTTAAATAGTACCAGTGAGGGTGAAAAACACTGTGATTTTGTTGCTGTCTACCATTTTGTTAGAGACGATGCTAATACTGTGTCACAAATATGAAATGTGTTTCAGACAGTTTTCAGAATTACAAGGAGTTATTAGATAATTTATTATACCACAACTACTGATGCTTCAGTAGAAGCTCTGGTATTATTAAACAGATAAGAAAATAGATTAAAAAAAATAAAAGAGCATTGTGTCCACTAATATTTTGAGGAGAACAGTTTGAAGCTTCCTGAGAAAGAAATAATAAAAGAGGCTTGTGTTGTAGACATGGTGTTTGAAGAGTTTCTAGTGTTTTGCCACTTAGTTTTGAGAACCTGTCACCATTTGAAATCAGCACGCACCAACAATAATTTGAGCTGCCCACTGTTAGTTTTAAGAAAAAAATCACTTTATCTCTCATGAAAGACATCAGCGACTTTGATAGTCCATACCAGATTTAGGAGAGCCATCAAGGCACTGCAGTTGTTGCCAACAGACAAGTTCTGTCTAAAACAGCTGTAACCTAAAAATCCTGAGCTTTACATAGCAAGTCAACAGGCTTTCTAACTTTGCTATTTAATGAAAAAAATGCCAATCATCCATTAAAAACATGTGTAATGAGTATCCAAATAACATACAATATGAGGAATATTGTCACATTAAATCTGAGCAGCATATCATACTACCCTTCAGACATAAAAAGTGTTTTCACATGTCACAGAAAAAGATTAAAATTAGCTATGAAGACTAGAGAATACCAGCATAACTATCAGATCCAATGATTATTAATGATGTTAATAGTTACCCAAAGCTTTAGAAAGTGTGAATAAAATAACAGAAAAAAAAACAGAAGAAGTAACTAAGTAATTAATTTAACAAGCATCAATAAACATCAATCATCAGTCTTACTATGGATTCTTAAGTTGAATTTGGTCTGGATTTTGACTGGGCCATTCTAACACAAGAACATGCTTAATTTTAAACTATTCCATTTTGTCTGCTGAAAGGTAACCACTTGTGGCAGTCTTTAAATAAGATGCTTTATGACCCTCTTTCTGTCATAGTGGGGTGGTTTTTTGCAGGACCAAAGTGCAAACAGGAGCAAAACAAAAACAACAACAACCCAAACAGTATGGGTGGAGGGGGCTGCGAAAGGAGGGCTAGAAAAAAAAAAAAACATGAAACAGAGTTTAGGCGGGCGACAGGGTCTTCCTGAGGAGGCACAAAGTTCAGGCGGACAGTTGAGGTGAAGCTGGAGGTCTGGAGGCCAGCTGTGGCAGAGGCGCAGAAACCTGGGAGACTGGCGATGTTGTCTGGAGAACCCATGAAGAACCTTGTCAGGAAGTCGGTCAGGAGACGTAGAGGACCCACTGGAAACCTTGTATGGTCAGCCAGGAGACGTAGAGGACCCTCTGTGAACTTTGTGTGGAGGTTAGGCAGGAGGCATAGAGAACCCTCAGGAAACTTTGTGTGGTCAGCCAGGAGGTGTAGAGGACCCTCTGTGAACCTTGTCTGGAGCTCGACTACTGAGAGCCTTGCCAGGAGGCGCGGAGAGTCGACGGAAAAGCTCTGGAGACTTGAACCCCTGGAGGAGCTCTGGTGACTTGAGACCTGGAAGGTATCTACTGCTTAGATCCCACAGAGGATGCCTGGAGAACAGCCATGGAACCCACAAAAGAGCTCTGGGGAAGGGAACCCTGAAGATCTGTGGTGGAACCCCTGTAACCTTCGATGAGGCCCTGGAGAGCAGTGCTAGAACCCTAGGAGAAGCTTTGGGGAGTGCCGCTGGAAACCTTGACGAGAGGTTCTGGAGCCGTTGACAGAGGCAGGTCCACGTGGGCGCCCTCATTTTGGAGACCTGGATCAGGAGCTAGAGGTGATTCATTCTTGAACCCCTTGCGGAACTCAGGGACAAGAACATAAGGCGATAATGATTATGCAGATGATGGACCTAGAAATGTAGATGACAGTGGTGGTGTTGAAGATAATGGAGCCAGGAAAGTAGATGACAATGATGGTGCTGAAGATGATAAAGCTAGGAATGTAGATGACGATGACAAGGAAGAAGACGGAGCGTCTCTGCAGCAGACCAGAGAGCAGCAGCTATGGCTAGAATTACCAAAGTGAGAACTTCTGAGGACGTGGGGAATGATGTAACAGCAGACAAGGACGAGGAGCTGGGATCAGCTGGGTTCTGTTGCCTCTTCTCTTTGTTGACAGCTGGGCAGCAGCAGGTTGAGACTTGGAGCATGTTCAGCTGCACACAGGAGACTTGGAGCAGATGCACAGAACTCTGCACTGGGAAATGCTGAGTAGTGCCCTGTAAGAAGGAGCTTGCTTTAAGCTTGGAAGCCTGAGACGAGGTCAGAGATACCAGGGGCAGGGGAGAAGGCGTCGACCAGACCCTCCAGGAGCAAAGAGGAGACGTCATTTGAACCCTTCGAAACAGGAGTGAGGATGTCTTTGTGACAGAACTGTCTCAGGCGGGAGGAGGAGGAAACAGGAAATGCTGATACGGATGGTGGGGACTGTAGCTGTCACGGTGGCAAAGATCCTTGCCGACCCAAACAGAGACTGTCTGCTTGGTCCAGATGACTGGCTCCCTCTATTGTAGTGGGCTGGTGTTTTTCAGGACCAAAGTAAATAGGAGCATCAGAGCTGCATGGTGAGTACAAAAGTTCTTTAATACTGAAAACTGGAAAACGCGGGGAACAAAGAAATCAAAGTAATGGCCATGGAGGAGGCAGTTAACAGCCTGGATATTACAAACAGTAGGATCCAGTGGAGATCAATGAAAACCAGTGAGCTCAGATACAGAGGCAGGGTGGAGAAATGACCAATTAACTTGAAGAGCTAATCAGATGAAATATGGAGCAGCTGGTAGCAGGGAGAATGCAGAACAACTGAAGGAGGGAGGCTAATGAGCAGGAACACAGAAACAATGTCAGGAATCTAATAAGACTCAAGACACTAATTGTACAGGAATACAGGAAATAACAACAGCAACTAGAGATCAACAGGGAGGAAACAGATCCATAAAGAAACTCAATTCAAATACCTAACACAGGGGAATAATGCCACTTTCAGCACAAAATGTATTCTTGATACTTTGCGATAATGTTAAACAATGCACCATGCGATTTTTAAATCTTGAGATTTTTTTTATAACCAAAAACAGCTTTAAACTGCCAGAAAGCTTTATTTTTACCTTAGTGGTATGTTCCTTGGTCTTCATGCTGATGCTTGTTAAATAATGTTCTCTAAGAAACCCAGGAAACCTTCACAGAACAACTTGATTTATACCAAGTTCATATTATACACACATGGATTTTCTAGTATCCTTATGAAGGCAATTTATTGTTCTGGATTTTGTATATGGGTATCAAATTAAATGGGTCCTAATCTATATAAATGGCAAACGTTTTGAATTATTTCTAAAATCATTCAAAAGCCATGCACCCATTTTCTCCTACTTATTTTATTATTTACTTTCTCCTCCTATTGGTGTTGGTCTATCACATAAAATCCAAATAAAATGCATAGATGTTTGTCATTGTAATGTGAAAATAATTGAATAGGTTTTACAGTTTTTGCAGGATGCATGTAAAATGCAGCTGAAATGCAAGTGTTATTGTTGCCAATACAACTCAAAGTACTTTTTCTCATTCTTCCAGAATTCATTACCTCATTAATTTTTATCATATCCACTGTTTGTTTTCCTATCTGTTCTGGACCCCACAGCCTCCCATCTCCCCATTATGCTTTGTCAGCCTTGGAGACCTTCAGAACCAAAAGCATCAATTTCCAGTTACGCAATCTTCACCTGTCACCTATTGCTCATCTTTTGTACTTCTGATAGAAAAGGAAATACCAGCAAGAACATAAGCTACCAATCATCCACAGCATAAACTGTCGACTGGCCCACATCATAGCGCAAATATGTCCTTTGCCATCAGTGTTCCAGTCTGCAATTAATCTAAAATGTCTCTCCTTAATCAGCAATCATGTTGCCCCCGGTTACAAGGCTGACCTGTTTCAGAAAAGATTGCCTCCTGCTGTTTGGCAGTGTCATTATTGTGTGATTATCAGTACAGTTTGCAAAACGTTTCCAGTGAAAGGGTCAAGCTTGTGGCGGCAAATGAAGAAATGTGTAATAAAATTAAAGCGTGTAATATGCCAAATGTAATTACAAAGGATGCATTTATGAACTTGAAGAGACTTGTTAATCAAAATGGCTTAGATAATAGATATTTGTAATTAAGATTTTGTTTTTGCTGGTCTTATTAATAAAACTTACATAACTTACATACATTTACATACATTTACATACATTTATTGTGATGTGTAAGTTTGTGATATATTATCACAAACTATGATCTTGTTCTCTCCATTTTTTTTCAATCTTTTTTTTTTCATTATTTCAAAAAATAAAAATCTGTCCTTTTTTAACAACTTATATAAAACCACTGTAACATACAAAGGTGAATATAAAACAGAAAAAGAAATGAAATGAGACAAAAGCAAATAGCTCAGATATGTAGGGGTTAAACTGCGCTAGTCTTTGAAATACAACAATCTTAAAGAAAACGTATGAAATGTAAAATACCCATAAACGAATACTGTCATTCTCACTGTTGGGTCGCAAGATGGCTTGTGCCTATCTCCAGTGGTCATTACTGAAAAAAATTGACTTTTCAATTATATTGTAATTTCTTGAGAGGCACCTTTACACAGAACGAGTTGAAGAAGGGTTTGAATGAACAAATAAATGATTACTGCTTTAGCAGCTAAGTGCAGTTTATTATTTTCACTAAACTATATCACCATCACCAAACTCCTATAAAGTGTAAAACATTTTGCCTTTGATGACAGGGCAAAGATGTATAAAACAAGAATGCCAGAAAAACAATGAACTGCTTTACTGAACTGGGAACAAAAGAAAAACAGTTTAAAAATTAAAAAAGGTTGTCTGTCCAACATGTTCGGCAAGCTCAGCAACAAAATCTCTACAACAAAACCACTGAACAGCAAGGATTTTCAATGACTCTGTCAGAATCTAGACCTCCAACCATTTAAAAGGGTGCATTGAAACATTAAGAGAGCTTTGCTTTAAGAAGTGCCTGTAAACCTCAAAAATGATAGCAACACTATTATTAAAAGTGTTCTTCTCGACAATAGAATGAATGCCTGGTAATGTGAAAATAATTCCTTCATGTTATTGCTTGGTTCTCCAAGCAAATGACTAATTTAGCTTTTTACACACTTAATCTGCATTTCAACTTAGTTTTTGTAAAATAATTAAGCAAGATTAATCAATAGGGCATGTGTTGTTCTGAAATTTTAGCGAGGTTTAAAAAGTCTAGCATTTGGGAAGTCCTACAGTTGAATTTGTGTTTAGCAGCGCTGTTAAACAACTTGGTAGATTAAGCCTTGTTGTGGCTTAAATAAATAAATGTGCCACTGTTTATGATTTCTGAGAAATATACTGCTCAAAAAAATAAAGGGAACACTCAAATAACACATCCTAGATCTGAATGAATGAAATATTCTCATTGAATACTTTTTCTGTACAAAGTTGAATGTACTGACAACAAAATCACACAAAAATCATCAATGGAAATCAAATTTATTAACCAATGGAGGCCTGGACTTGGAGTCACACACAAAATCAAAGTGGAAAAACACACTACAGGCTGATCCAACTTTGATGTAATGTCCTTAAAACAAGTCAAAATGAGGCTCAGTATTGTGTGTGGCCTCCACGTGCCTGTATGACCTCCCTACAACGCCTGGGCATGCTCCTGGTGAGACGGCAGATGGTCTCCTGAGGGATCTCCTCCCAGACCTGGACTAAAGCATCTGCCAACTCCTGGACAGTCTGTGGTGCAATGTGACGTTGGTGGATGGAGCGAGACAAGATGTCCCAGATGTGCTCAATCGGATTCAGGTCTGGGGAACGGGCGGGCCAATCCATAGCTTCAATGTCTTCATCTTCCAGGAACTGCTGACACACTCCAGCAACATGAGGTCTAGCGTTGTCCTGCATTAGGAGGAACCCAGGGCCAACCGCACCAGCATATGGTCTCACAAGGGGTCTGAGGATCTCATCTCGGTATCTAGTGGCAGTCAGGCTACCTCTGGCCTACTTCAGGCGGCCCTCCAAAGAAATGCCACCCCACACCATTACTGACCCACTGCTAAACCGGTCATGCTCAAAGATGTTGCAGGCAGCAGATCTCTCCACGGTGTCTCCAGACTCTGTCACGTCTGTCACATGTGCTCAGTGTGAACCTGCTTTCATCTGTGAAGAGCACAGGGCGCCAGTGGTGAATTTGCTAATCCTGGTGTTCTCTGGCAAATGCCAAGCATCCTGCACGGTGTTGGGCTGTGTGCACAACCCTCATTTGTGGACGTCGGGCCCTCACACCATCCTCATGGAGTAGGTTTCTAAGCATTTGTGCAGACACATGCACATTTGTGGCCTGCTGGAGGTCATTTTGCAGGGCTCTGGCAGTGCTCCTCCTGTTCCTCCTTGCACAAAGGCAGAGGTAGCAGTCCTGCTGCTGGGTTGTTGCGCTCCTACGGCCTCCTCCACATCTCCTGGTGTACTGGTCTGTCTCCTGGTAGCGCCTCCAGGCTCTAAACACTACGCTGACAGACACAGCAAAACATCAGCTAGAAAGCATAGGTACTGAGAAGTGGTCTGTGGTCCCCAACTGCAGAACCACTCCTTTATTGAGTGTGTCTTGGTAATCGCCAAAGATTTCCCCCTGTTGTCTTTTCCATTTGCACAACAGCATGTGAAATTGATTGTCAATCAGTGTTGCTTCCTAAGTGGACAGTTTGATTTAACAGAAGTTTGATATACTTGGAGTTATATTGTGTTTTTTAAGTGTTCCCTTTATTTTTTTGAGCAACAACATAAGGTCAGCTAATATCATTGTCCACTAAACCTGAACAGCTTTGACAGTTGGATAAAATGTGGAGGATTTGTTGCTGACTTTTCCCTTTTGCTTTGAATGGCTGCAATTAATATATCATTTAACCAATGACATGAGACTCTATGTTGACTGACAAGAAATACATAGGTAGCTTAATTTCAAGTTCCTTCGATCCTGTCTTAGCATATGTTTATGCCAGAACATGGTAAAGTACATATGACTAAGTACATTTATCCTCCTTCCTTATGGAAGTAATAGTTTTTAGAAAATATTTGTTACCATAATTGTTGCTTTTTGTGACGTTGGACGGATGGGCAGACTGATGAATTGACTGGCTTTGAAACCACAATGCGTAATGCTTAATGTTACTGCAATCTATAGGCATGTTCAACCCTATAGCTTCCGTGTTTATTTTTGTTAAATTTTATTTTCTTTGTTCTTTGTTGTTGTTATTGTCATTACATTTTTCTATGTATTTTGACATTTGTTTTGCAAACCTTTGTTACATTGGGTTGCAAAGACAGGTCTTATAGGGGATGTGTTAGAGCATAGAGAGATTGCAAAATGAAGGACTGCTTATTAGTGCATTTGAAATCCTTTATTTTGAATATGTCAGTATTAGAAAAGAATTCACTTCAAGAATAACACATAAAGAATATTTAAAATAATAAATGTGTGATTTATAATAGGTATGATTGAGTTATGCTTGGGCTAAGAAACAAACACTGTCAATTTTAAAATAGATGCAACTTATTTTTGCATATGTGAAACAAAAAATCTTACTTTTGAAAGTGTAATAGTATTTCTAAAGTTCCAGTGAAATTTTTCCACTTCCTAAATGTATCAAACCTAGCAGAGTTTGTTAGTTAATGATAAGGGTTTGTCCTAAAGCTGAACTTGTTATAAGTATTTTAAGTTGTGTAAAAAGAAATACAATTACAACTATCTGCACTGCAAGGTGTCTATTATCAGCTTAGGAATAATGGATTTATGTTAACTATTTCTAAAATTTAATGGGGAAACTGGGAAACAATTGGGTGTGAAGTAAATGAAGACAGCCTCTGTGGTGCCTGTGCTGCCTGCACAGTTTGGATCGTCACTCGACGTCAAAAAAGAAAGTCTCCTATTTGCTTATCTTTTGCAGCCAGCAGGCCCACCATTCACTTAACAGCTGCTGTTGCCCACCCTCATTTAGTGATATTTGTTATTTCAATTCCACTCCAAACAGTTTTCTCTTCAACATAAGGGGAGAAGCAAACTTGAGGGGACAAGCTCACCTTTTACACTGAGATATGTGCTTTCTATTTGCCCAGGGAGGCTTGTTCTAATGTTGAAACAAAACAGGGATGTAGAAGTTTCACTTGAATTTTATTATATACACATGCTAAAATTCTTTTTCACATTACGTATATATGATCACTAACATTTTAACACTTACATAGTGACATTCTGTCTGTACGTTTGATTTTGTAAATAGTTTTGGTTTCAATGGACTTAAAAACTATTGCTTATTTAAATATATTCACTGTGGAGGAACAGATGTTCACAGATTAGACACACAGTGTCCACAACATACAATTAAGAGGTACGGTATTAAACATTGCATTGTGCAAATTTATTCACTGTGAGATTCAGATGAATTACAGCTCAAATAAATATATCCCGCTTTTCCTCCCTCACTGTTTATCGTATAGTGTAAGGGCTTCCATGGTTTGCAATCCCCAAAGGGATTGCTTACATGTGGGTCTTGGGATAAAATTTGGATATCTGGATTAGCTTTGACATTAGTGAATGTTAAATGCTTTGCTTCTGGATTAAATTGTTTCCTCATTTAACTCATACATCAATACCATGTCTGGAGCTTTACTGAAAAAAATTGTATTATAAACCTTAGTAATTTTGCCCCGAAGGGACTTAATACACCTAATGCAAAAATGTTGCTTTTTTTTCTGTACTAACATAACATTATAAAAAAAAATGTTTTGGTAGAATGGGTATTTTTATAAATATCAACTAAGTACTTATGTTTATACAAACTCTAGATGCAAGTGTCATTTTCATATTGCTGCATCATAAATCATAAGCATGAACAAGGATGAACTTTTAAAACATTGATCAGCAGCACCCAGTTGTCACGGTGTTGGTTTGGGTCAGACCAGCTTGCAGGGAGATACTCCGGAGCCATGAGGTAAGGTTTTGTTTCATATTTATTTGCAGGATTCTCAGCCAGTAGTGCAGGAAATAGTAGGCAAGACGAACAGAACTTACAGGAGCTGAACTGGACTAGATAAACAGGTATACTGGAAACAATGCTGGAGCAAGACAGGCGAATCGTAGGATTACGGCAGGTAACTGGCAGGACGAGGCGACGGGGAACAAATGAAACCGGTGAGCTATATGCAGGGAAGGTGAATGGTGAAACTATGGGAACGAGAGGAGTAGTAATCAGATGAAAGCTTACAGGTGTGCGGGCCAGGTGAAGGGAACTGAGGTAATGGAGGTTGCTATAGCGACTGGAGCTAGGAAACACAGAGACAGGAGGGGAAACTAAACACTAAATTAAACTGGGAGGAACAGGGAAAAGAAACCTAGACATAAGGTACAGTAAATAGTAACTTCTAGGAAGAACTAACCAGGGGCATGAGGGGAGGCTAAACTAATGGGGAAAACAGACCTAAGGAAACCTATATAAATATAAACCCTAACATAAAACACAAAACTAAATCTGGAAGGCCACTAACTGGACAAAGCTGGGACATAAGGAACTATACTAAAGAGCAAGGCTGGGAAACAACAACTAATATTAAGGGAAACAAGCAACTGGGTAAATCATTTAACAAAAGGGGTCTAAAGCCAGAAGGAAGGAACTAACAAAACTAAAGAAACTAACAAAACTAAGCACCACGCATGAGTAAATAAACCTAAATAAACTGCTCAATCAAAACAAACACAAAACCAAAACAAAGTCCAAAATGGCAGACCCTGAAACCAGTGTTAACAGATCTTTTGGTCAAATGGAAGCAAAAAGTTTACAGGGACAGCAGGAAAACATCATATAAACCCTGCTGGCAAATGTCCGTTCTCTAAGCAACAAGATGTACGAGCTGCTTCTTCTCACCGGTAAAAACATGGACCTCCGCGGATCAGCGGTTCTCTGCTTCACCGAGACATGGCTGAGTGACAACATTCCGGAACGCCCATTGCTGTTGCCGGACTTCCAGCTGTTCAGACCGGATCGCAGCACGGAGCTATAGGGGAAGAAGCGAGGAGGCGGAATCTGCTTTTATATAAACGAAGGCTGGTGCAGAGACATAAAAGTGCTGGGGAAAACATGTAGGAGTAATTTTCCATAATCTGCAAACAGTTTTATTCACCGAGAGAGTTTTCCTCGTTTATAATAATCGGCTCATATTTTCCACCACATGGCTGCACTTCTGCCGCGGAAAAACATCTTGCTGAGCTGATTACTGACGTGGAGAAAAAAACACCCTGACTCTTTCATCATAATACTGGGAGATTTTAACAGCGCAAACCTCTATAATGGGCTCCCCAAATACAGACAACATATTAAATGTCCCACCAGAGACAAAAACACACTGGACCACTGTTACACAGCTTTAAAGGACTCATACCATGCTGTTACCAGGGCTGCTCTGGGTTTCTCGGATCATTGTCTTATCCACCTCACCCCAACCTACAGACAGAGACTAAGAGCTTCCAAACCCACGGTTCACACTGTTAAGAAGTGGACTGAGGAATCAAAGCAGACACTACAGGCCTGCTTTAAATGCACAGACTGGACTGTTTTTGAAACTTCAGCCACTGACTTAAACGAACTAACTGATGTGGTGACATCATACATGATGCATCAGTTTCTGTGAGGACATGTGTGTGCAGACCAAGACCTTCTGCACCTTTGGGAACAACAAGCCACGGAAGAAGCTCACAGCAGTGGAGATTGAGCGCGGTACAGGCAGGCCAGGAACAGACTAACAAAGGAGACCAAAGCAGCCAAGAGAAGCTATAGTGAGAAGCTGAAAAACAGCCTTTCTACTGGTGACACTTGGGCCGTATGGACTGGTCTGAGAAACCTGACTGCCTACAGGAGCCCCCCCCATGCTTCCTGAACAGAGTCCTCGCCTGGCCAACCGTCTGAATGGCTTCTACTGCAGACATGAAAAGAAGCCGTTCACACCTCAAACCATCTCGTCCACATCCCATTCAGGAACAAATTCGACCAGTAAAGCAACCAACCCCCTACCTTCAGGTCCTATGCCTGCACTAAAGATCCCGGAGGAAGATGTAAATAGGCTCTTTCAGCGCATGAAAACAAAGAAAGCTGGAGGACCTGATAACGTCTCCCCATCATGCCTGAAATCCTGTGCACATCAACTCGCCCCGATCTTCACCCGGATCTTCAACAAGTCACTGGAGACGTGTGAGGTCCTCTTCTGCTCAAACGATCCACCATCATCCCAGTGCCCAAGAAACCCACCATCCTGGGATTAAATGACTACAGACCTGTAGCCCTGACGTCTGTGGTCATGAAATCCTTTGAGCGGCTGGTGTTGAAGCACCTGAAAGACATCACAGACCCCCTGCTGGACCCCCTGCAGTTTACCTACCGAGCAAACAGGTCGGCTGATGATGCTGTCAACTTGGGCCTGCACTTCATCCTGCAACACCTCGACCGTCCAGGGAGGTACGCCAGGATCCTGTTTGTAGACTTCAGCTCGGCCTTCAACACCATCATACCAGACATCCTCCACCAGAAGCTCACCCAGCTCAACATCCCAGCCTCCACCTGTCAGTGGATCAACAGCTTCCTGATGGGCCAACAGCAGCAGGTGAGACTGGGGAGCATCTTCTCCCGAAAAAGATCAACAAGTACTGGTGTCCCCCAGGGGTGTGTTCTCTCCCCACTCCTCTTCTCCCTCTACACAAATGACTGCACCTCATCGAACTCGTCCGTGAAACTCCTGAAGTTTGCAGATGACACCACTGTCATTGGTCTGATCCAGGACGGTGATGAGTCCGCATACAGACAGGAGGTGGATCGGCTGGTCCACAGGTGTTGTCAGAACTACCTGGAACTGAACCCAATTAAGACTGTGGAAATGGTGGTGGACTTTCGACGAACACCACCGCCATACACCCCCCTCACCATCCTCAACAACACTGTATCGGCTGTGGACCACTTCAGGTTCCTAGGAACCACCATCTCTGAGGACCTGAGATGGTTTTCACACATAGACACTGTTCGAAAGAAGGCCCAGCAGAGACTGTACTTCCTGAGGCAACTCAAGAACTTCAACCTTCCACAGGAGCTGCTGGTCATCTTCTATACTGCCATCATTCAGTCTGTCCTGTCTTCATCCATCTCAGTGTGGTTTGGCTCATCCACAAAACAGGACAGGTACAGATGTTTCAAATGCACCTTTTTATTTATATATGTGTATATTGTACATTGTAAATATGTATATTCTGTAGTGCAAAAACAAAACCCAGAGAGCAAAGTGTACCAGAGTCAAATTCCTTGTTTGTATGTACAAAGCAATAAAGCTGATTCTGATTCTGTAATGCTGAATATGTGAACAAGGCACATCATTAATTGATGACTAATTATACATTTTTTGTGAAGAAAGGTCTGTTTGATTGCCAGTACTGTAATAACAGCATGTGTTCCACAAATACTATTTTGAACCCACTTTTAACAGAATGATTTTTTTCTGTATTCTTCTGTTTTTAGATTTTTTATTTTTTTTTTTTTGTGGAACACTTGAATAGTTAGGGATATTCACTTAGTTCCAACACGTGTAATGTAAGAAAAAAAATAAAACCCAAACGCCATATTGGGTACTTTTCGTCTTACTGATTTATGCTCCTTGTACTATTCTCTTCTTTCATGAACTAAAGATCAATTGCCCCTTGCCAACATAAAAGATTTCCAATTACTTGAATGTTCATTTGAGATGAAGACTTACGAGAGAATAAGTTTGGAGGTTCAGTTTAAGAAGTGCTTTTAGATTTTGTTTTCACATATTTGCCAAGAGTTGGTAAGGAACAAGGAGAAGAAATACAGAACATGGCACACTCCAACATCCCAATAAATGTTACCAAATTGTTGGTGCATTAAGGGTTCTGTAAAAGCAGTGGCATAAACTGCCCACTATCTAGTCTTCTGGAGTCCTGCACATAATCGGCAAGACCAGATACATTTGTTGTCTCCCAAAGTGCTACAAGAACAAATTACTTTCTACTGTTCTTGTGGCCGTGGCTTGGGAGTTCTTGCAGCTTATTCTTGAGGGACATTTATCAGCCCAACTTTTATCTTGGTTCACTACTGACACTTATTGTGTGATTAATCTGAGATTTTAAATGGTGTGTATTCTATACTGACAAATGCTGCAGTCCGAAGGACCTATGAGGACTACTCTTTAGTAAAGTTTCTGTAATACACCTTGGCCTAGCAGGGTTTTTTCATTTTTCTGTAAAATTAAACATTTCTGTGACTTATACTGTTCTCTTCATATTTTGTATGTGTAAACCTTATAAACTAGGACCATGCCAGGAATCAACACCTGTTTAGGTGAAAAATTAGTTCCATAAAAGTGAATTGATTTACAGCTAGGAATTGGCTCCAAGATTGCTAATGGATACAAGATGCAGGCGACTGAGATAAAACTGGCTAAGAGCCATGCAACAAAGTACTGGTGAATGTGTACGTATATACGTATCTGAGCCTATATGTATAATATTGACACTGTGGCAATTTAAGAATATCTTCCTCTTAGGGGTTACTACAGTATACAATTTGCCTCCATCTCTTCCATTTCTTTTTTGCTTGTAGCTCCCCACTGTTTCACTATTCTTGTACATGTCCTGCACCAGTCTCACATACTTCTTTACCACGTTTGACTTCCTCATGAAGTTCCAATGTTTATATTATGGGCCTTATGTTTCTTCTAGATCCACAAAGACACAGTGCAGTCCATTCTGACATTCTCCATACTTCTTCATCAACACTCTCAAAGTAAACATCACATTTAAAGCGATACCAAATTTCAGACCACTCATTTTCACATCTACCACCTATCTTCAAAAACTGGTCCCAAATCTTCATAGTACTCAGCAACTCTAGTGATAAATGATTAAGTCCTCACTTCACCCTTGTTCTTAAAAAAAATCTGCACTTTGGTACCAGTAGACGTCTTATTCATTACTCAAACATTGTCTCACTGTCAGGGATTGTGTTAAACATTCTGGTAAAAGGTTCCCTGCCATCACTCCTAGACATCTCCATAACTCCACAGGTATGTCATCTGGACCAACCACTTTTCCATTCATCATCCTCTTCATAACCTTTCTCACTTCCTCCTCATTAATCCTTCATTCATCCTGTGTCTCAAGCATTCTATACTAACCCTAATCCATTCAGTTACATCCTTACCATCAATTCGTTAAATTAGATGTCCTTTCATCTCAATCTCTGTTTGCCTTTTTATGCCTCTCCCTTTCTCTTCACTCTCCTATACTTATATTTACATCCATCATCTCCATCATTTCTTGTCCAACTTCTTCATTTGAATAATGTCTTGCATTTTGTTATTCCCCCCACCAAGTGAGTTTGTGTTCTTTTATCTGTCCCTAGTTTTGACCAAACCCCTTTCTACCAGTTTCCCTAACCACCTACACAACACTTCCCAAGACATCTGGTAACTCAGAGCCTGTCTATTTTCCCATTCTTCCTTCTTTGATTTCCCACCACGCAAGAATTAGTGCTGCCATCATTGGCTTCCTGTCCATGATTTTTATAGAAAAGGTATGGGTCAGTTGCAAGTATCTTTGTAAACTAAGGTTACTAAGGTTTTAAAAAGTTTCAAAAATACTAATATATCCATCACATCATTCCGACAGTTTAAAATACTTTAATTGAGATTCCAAAGAAATTCCATTTTCCCTGCCTGAAACAAAGTAAAATATTTCTGGTTTACACATTTTAGTTAATACCCTGATATCATTAATCAAGGTTATCATGTCATGAGAATTTTGTTTTGCCCATCCTTATTGTCAGAGTTAGACATAATGATAAACTCAGAGAAGGTATGCAATGAAGACACAAGCGAGTCAAAGTTATCTTTGGCTGGCCAGGGAGAGACAGTTCATTATCTCAAAGGTGCTGCCCTGTGTCACAGCCTTTTATTAAAGAAAGAAAGAACACTCATGCTACAGCATCGTGGGTGTGGCTACACACAGTTTCACAAATACAAGTCCTACAGAATAAAACTGGTTCTGTCCATATACTGATACAGCCCACACGTCCACATCTGGCATCCAAGGCCACGGAGATTGTCTGGGGTGCGAACAGCCTGCTTCCCAGAACTCCCCCACTCACACACAAGTTCCTGCTCAGTCTGCATAGCAACCACCCAAATGCAACTGTAAGACAAGATGACAATTCTGTTAATAGTTCATAAAGGTAAAGAGTAGAAAACAAATGTGAAAAGTATTCAAACCACTTCTATCAAAGTTCACCAAACTAAGGAAATGAAAATGTCTTTTAATGGTAAATCATAAGGATAAAGAATCTTTTTAAACAAAGCAATGATAATTCATGTACAAATCTTCCAACAATTATATAGAAAAAATGTCACCTTTTTGCATCACTACACCAATTTGTCTCCCTACCATGAAGCCCAAAATTACTAAGGCCTCAGGTAACCCCTTTATTTTACCAACATGTTTCCTACTGGAAGAAATATTAATGTTTTGGAGTGCCCAGCCAAAATCTGATAGTGAATCTGTGAAGGAAGTAAAAGAATAGGTTGATGGCAAGTTGGCCTTTTAACTTCAACGCTTTGGACATTATCACCCAATATATCAATAAAATACCAGTAAAAACATGAAAAAATACTAGTCAAAAATCAAAGGGAGATGTTCTGCAACTAAAGATTGTTCCATTGTTTGATAAGAGAGTGTAAATATTTTTTTAATAAAATGTAAATAAGAAAAAGTATATTACTATCAGAACTGACTCTTTTACTCTGTTTTATTTATTGTTTTAAGAGATGCCTCCTTGGTTGAATGAAAATACTTTTACATCTAAATCTGAGAGGGGTATGACAAATTTTGGGCTCAACTGTATCTTTCCCTCTTTTTGAGGAAAACGTCTCCAAAATGTCAATCATTTTGGGAAAATCTAGTGTCATCTTTCCTTGGAACAAACCTTCCCAGCTCTTCCTGATCTGCTCTGTTCCCCTCACCTACATGTCCATCGAACTCTGTTGCAAGAAGCTGTCTTCCCTCTAGAGAAATTCACTAATGCTTCCTCCAACATACTCCAGAAATCAGTTTCTCTTCTAAACTGAAACTGTGGGGAAAACACATTCTGAAATAGAAACACAAATATGAAAAAAATATGTAAATAGAAGCCATGTCTGTTAAACTCCCCACACAGCAGACAGGTCTGGGCCAGATCTGGCTTCAAGCCGGCACTGCTGGTTGAGTGCTGGCATGGCAAGAGGTATTTCAACCGGAACTGGGCCAGGTCTGGCAATGACGGCACCGAGTATACCATGGCACACCACACATGGCCCGATGATGGTTTGGTTTATGTGGCCCGGATATGTACATGCCATATATGGGCCAATTGTGGTTGACCTTATGTTGCCCATGGCATGCTTCAAATAATTATTTCTTACCTATTTTCTACCTTTAATGGTATCTCATAGCCTACCACACTAATTCAATTTAGTTTATAGCAATTACATTCAAACTATGCATTCAAAATACTGTCCTTTCTTTGTCAGAATTGTATGAGGAATAATTTAAAAAGTATTAATTGATTAAAGTAGTTAATATATGGCACTAGCCTGACCTGTTATTGATTTACAGGACAACTTTAAATCTAAGACTTATAAATAACATCCCTCACTATTCAGAAGAGTGTTTTCTGATACCTCCCTGATAACCAAGAAACCTACAGAACCAGCCAATTCAAAACCAGTCCTTCGCTCTTATTAGCCATTCTTAACACGTGATCATATTTCCGCTGCCCTCATTGGCTCTATCTGGTGAGGAGCGTATGAAGGCGCGGAGAAATAAGTAAAGAGCAAAGATCACCCTGGATTTTACCAGGAGTAAAGGTAGATATGTCATTAATGGAAAAAAAGAAAAGGACATGCATATTAGATTCAAATACAGTACAGGAATATGTTAATAATTATTATCAATACCTTCATGCATCAAAAACAAATGATAAAATACGAATAGCATTCATAGTACCGGAATTTCAAGTAAAAGTAGGAAAACGAATCACAAATGGTTTATCAATATACACAGGAGAAATGTTGGCAATACTTTAGCACTACAGTGGGTGGAAGACATAAGACCTTTAAAAACAAAGATTTGTTCAGATTCACACTCGGTATTATTGAGTTTAAAACATAATCATTCAGACAGCAGGCCAGACATTTTATTAGAAATACAGCATACTTTATTCAGACTACAAATGATGTGTTTAACAATAGTATTTTTATGGGTTCCAGCAAATATGAGTTAAAGGAAATGAGATGGCAGATAGGATGGCTAAGAAGGCAACACAAAATTGTATACATTTTACTGGGCATTTAAGTAAACCATGTTATTTCAGTGTCTGAAATATGAGCTGGAAAGGAGAGTTATGAAGAGGGAATTTGAATGGATTAAAGAAATGTTTAGCATAACAGACACATTGCAAAAGAACCTGGGAGCAAACATATACAAATTATTTTACGATTTCTAAAAAGAACAAAATTATTTAATAGAATTTGATTATATAAGACAGATATTGATCCATGATGAACCACACGCCATACCAGTGGTGGCAGTAATGCACACCTTCAGATTTTCGCCAACCGCCATTAAACTCCAGTAGAAGAAGAAGAAGAAGAAGAAGAAGAAGAAAAAGAGCAAAGAGCGCGAAAAGAAGCAACGAAATTGCGGAGGAAAGATAGAGAAGTAGTTGAGTTAACGGTTTTATTTGTTTAATCTGTAGAGAACATTTTTCAATAAGAAATTATTTGTAATTTTAAGATACATATGAAAGGAAAATTGGCCGTTATTTTGAGGATGTATATATATATAATATATATATATATATATATAATATATATATATATATATATATATATATATATGTATACTTACCTGGAGTCGAGCTGTGGGAGACTAGTTAGCAGAGGTGATATGTTTTCCCGTTTAGCTAACTATGTGTCTAGCTTATTAGCTTCCAAAAGCTAACTCCCTATTTGCACTTGCTTGTGGGAGCAGGGGGACAGGCATCTTCTGCAATTGACGTTGTTCACCTCGAAAAACTTGAGACTTAATAAATGGTATGTAAAAAAAAATTAAATAAACAGCATATGTATGTTTAGTTTATATACATAAAGCATAGGTTTCTTAGTACCGCCATGGCGCCAGCGCTATGGCCGGAGTAGTATTACCATAACGCCTCGAAAGTTTGCTCAATTTGAAAAATGACAACGCTGACAGAGAGAGAACAGGGCCATATTGTGACCCTACATAATAATAATACTAAATAAATATTTAATAATTTTACTGTAGAGTCACTTTAATTACTTTTACTTATTGCAGGGTTTTGCAAGCAGGTGTGAAGAGAAAGAACATCTAGGGTACAGTCTTGTCATTGATAATGATAGCAAATAATTACAAATTGTACAAAAATCTATACTGTAAAACAAAGGTTGCAGCATTAAAATCAGTTTAACCACATTGATCCTATTTTTGTTTGTATAATTATTATCAAAAAGCAGCACACTGGATACTTTGCAAACTTGTATACCTGCTATGTTTTGCAAAATTATGAGAAACATTTAAATGAACAATAATTTACAACACAGATAGTCTGAGTCTCTGTCACAAAACCTTTTCAGAGTGGTGTCTGCCAACACATGCATATCAGTGTTTGGGTTGTTGATATGAAAATGTGTTTAGAATCACTTATGTAATTTAGCCTTTTTTACCGAAGTAAAATATGACAACTGTTCTGTAAAAAGAATAAGTATTTATCACAATATTTGTTATTGCTTCATAACAATTAATCTCATATTTTCCTTTCTTGCAGGACTGTTCTAGGGCTGAGAACAGATGTGATATGGAAGGGAGCTGGGCTTACAATGAGCGAAATAATATGAGAAAACGAGCACTGAAAAAGGTACAAAAACTTATGGAATCATTAGAAAATGAGGAGGAAAATGTAGAACATGATAGAAACGTGGAAGTAGGCCTAAATAGTGAAGCATCAGTTGGGTGTGAAGAGATGCACACTGATAGTGAAGAAGAGAGCGAGCTTAGTCTAAGTATGGAGGCAGAACATAGGTTTGATGATTCTGATGAGATGGATATGGATCACCCAGATGTATGCAGTGAGAGTGGTTTAAGGGCTTCTCTTGAAGACTGGGCAGTTGAATTTGGCATTTCTCTGATGGCTTTATCAGCCCTGCTCTCAATTTTGAGACATCACCATCCTTTTCTGCCCAAAGATGGCAGAACATTGCTCAGAACAAAAACAACGTACAAAATTGAGACTTTAGCAGGTGGAATATTTCACTACTTTGGAATACTAAATGCATTCCATAGGGTTCTGGATAATGTGTGGTCTGTACTTCCAGATAGGCACATGTTTAGACTACAGCTGAACATTGATGGTCTTCCACTTTTTAAGAGCACAGATAGTCAATTTTGGCCAATACTTGGCATATTACAGGGGTACAGTAAAAACCCAGTGGTGATTGGCCTTTTTTGTGGCAATTCTAAACCTAAGTCTTTGTCAGAATATTTACGCGATCTGGTAAATGAATTAAAAACGCTGAGCAGTGGGTTTGTTTTTAAGGAAAATACATTCATTTTGAATGTCAACTCCATTGTGTGTGACACTCCAGCCCGAGCCTTTATCAGAGCTGTTAAATCGCATACTGGGTACTATGGATGCGACAAGTGCCGTCAAAGAATAGGTAGCCGAATGACATTTCCTGAGGTTAGTGCAAGACTTAGAACTGACAAATGTTTTAGACAAGCCACTGATGAAAATCACCACCATTAATGCTCACCTTTCTCCAACCTTGATATTAACATGGTTGACACCTTCCCTCACGATTACATGCACTTGGTGTGCTTAGGGGTGATGAGGCGCCTACTTGATTTGTGGTTGGGTCCTCCTGGCCCTTTGTGTTGTCGTATGTCAGCTAGTCAGGCTTCTCTGGTTTCAGAGAGACTACATACTTTGAAGGATTATATTCCATCAGAGTGTGCCAGAAGGCCACGTACACTGGCTGAGAGAAACAGGTGGAAGGCAACTGAACTTTGCCAGTTTTTATTGTATACTGGTCCTGTTGTGCTGAAGGATGTGTTGAAATCTCAAATCTATGACAATTTCATGCTTCTGTCTGTTGTTGTGTACATTTTAGTGAGCTCGGAATATTGTTTCAGAATGAATGACTTTGCAAACTCTTTACTGGTTTCATTTGTTGAACACTTTGGCTGTCTTTATGGGCAAGAATTTTTAGTTTACAACATACATGGTCTTGTGCACCTTAGTCGGGATGTCAAATTGCATGGAAATTTGGATCTTATTTCACATATTTCAGTACATCAGATTGCCATATCATGATGACTTTATTGTTGTGCCCCCGATTCAAATTTTTTATAGATAAGAAATTACAGTAACATTATTTTGACAAAAAGTCTTTACGTTTTATCTGCGCAATGTATCACATTGTTATTTTTGACAAATGAAACAAATGAAGTGGAAAAGGTACCATCAGGGTGGATCAGCGGAGAAGAATGTATGTGGCCACCAAACAGAGTAGATGTTGTTAAGGCCATAAAAAGCCAAGAACAACCTGGAGAAGACTGGAAACCACATAGGGCCAGAGTCATATTCACATCCAGTAAGTGCAATTATATAAATAGTGGTGAATGTTGAAACTAATCTTTAAATGTGATAGTAGGCATAAGTGATCACAAACAAATATGCAGAAAATCTATGTACAGAACGTTGAGTCACATTCTTGTTGAAATGTATCCAGCTGTGTTTAAGTTTTTCATATTGGTACCAAAAACATGAACTATTCATTAATTGCTGTTTTTTAGATGATTATAATGAGGCAAGGCTAAAGCTTCACGAAGCTGTTCTACACACTGACCTTGGGACAGATGAGGAGGACTCTCCAATTAAACCCAAAAGGCGAAGAATGTAAGTTGTTATATTTTGTTTTTGTATGCCTATATTGATGTGCATTGTCAATTTAAATAACATCAAGTATTTAATTAGGTCAAAGAACATCTTCTTCCCTGGTGAAGAGGAAGATGAGGTGGAACATGTCTTTCCAAAAGCTAAGCCATGGAAGAAGTAACAAGTTTGAATTATTCATTGGAGTTTAACCTTCTCCCAATGGTTATATTAAATGATGATACAATATTTGGTTTGCTATCTCACTGCAGATCAGCTGAACTGCCAAGTGCACCAAAGATTCTTCATGCATTTGGCACCAATCCCCAAGCAAATGATTCTGGCCAGGAAGCTGTTTTACCAACAGGAAAACCACGGTAAACCCACTACTGTTAATTTAGATAAATTATTAATTTAATCTGTAGCATATCTGGACTGCTTTGCACTGATTTTTTGCATACAAGATGAACTGTGCCGTGCACCACAAATCTTTATTCGTAATTCCTGAAGAGGTTATTACACTTAGAAAAACACAGCGAAAGAATGGCCAATTTTGAAATCCAAAACCCAAAACAAAACCTAATGCTAATTGGGCTAATTGTAGGGTGCACCATACTCCGAGGGGCCGCGAGTCCCCCAGCCTGCACCAGAGAGGCCGCGAGTCCCCCAGCCTGCACCAGCGAGGCCGCGAGTCCCCCAGCCTGCACCAGAGAAAACAAGTTTTCTCTGAGCCACATCATCCGATAAGTACGCCACAGACCAATCTTCATACGTGATCAGTTGTTTAATGTCTTACACACATAAACTTTTTTCTCTCCAGCACTCCAGCGAAATATTCTCACAAATCAAGAGATGATGATGGACCAAATGAAAATAATTTTCACAATTGTCCAGGGATTGAAATCTGCAACTGAAGAAGACATAGGTGTTGAGCCAAACCTGCTGCCATTAGCTGACCCTCAGTCTGTAGAAAACCTGGAGGAACGGCTCAGAAATCGTCCTCACCTCAAAAATCAACTGGTAAGAATGTAATTTAAACTTAAAAAGTTGTTAATGCAAATCCTGCTCTTGAGGCTTTAAATACCATTGCTGGGAGATGTAGACTGAGAATATTTATGATAAAAGGGAAATTGGCATTCATAATTAAACAGATGGGTCCACTGGCTTGCAAAAGTATTCATACCCCGTGAACTTTTCCACGTATTGTCACATTATAACCAGAAAAATAAATATATTTTATTGGAATTTTATGTGAAAGACCAACACAAAGTGGTATACAATTGTGAAGTGGAAAGAAAATTATACATCATTCCTTTTTTTTTGTTTTACAAATAAAAAACTGAAAAAGACGGTGTGCAAAAGTATTCAGCCCCCCTGAGTCAATACTTTGTAGAACCACCTTTTGCTGCAATTACAACTGCATGTCTTTTAGGGTATGTCTCTACCAGCTTTTTACATCTAGTCACTGAAATTTTTGCCCATCCTTCTTTGCAAAGCAGCACAACCTCAGTCAGATTAGATGGAGAGTTTGTTAACAACAGTTTTCAGATCTTGCCCCAGATTCTTGATTGGGGTCTGGACTTTGACTGGGCCATTCTAACACATGAATATGTTTTTTTTTAAGCATTCCATTGTAACCCTGGCTTTATGTTTAGGGTCGTTGTCCTTCTTGAAGGTGAACCTCCGCCCCAGTCTCAAGTCTTTTGCAGACTCCAACAGGTTTTCTTCCAAGATTCCCTGTATTTGGCTCCATCCATCTTCCCATCAACTCTGACCACCTTCCCTGTCCCTGCTGAAGAGATGCTCCCCTAGAGCATGATGATGCCACCACCATAGTTGACAGTGGGGATGGTGTGTTCAGAGTGATGTGCAGTTTTAGCTCTTCACCACACATAGTGTTTTGCATTTTGGTCAGAAAGTTCAATTTTGTTCTCGTCTGACCAAAGCACTTTCTTCCACATGTTTGCTGTGTCCCTAACATGACTTCTGGCAAACTGCAAACGGGACTTCTTATGGTTTTCTTTTAACAATGGGTTCCTTCTTGCCACTCTTCCATAAAGACCACATTTATGCAGTGCATGACTAATAGTTGTCCTGTGGACAGATTCCTCCACCTGGGCTGTGGATCTCTGCAGTTCATCCAGAGTCACTATGAGCATCTTGCATCTCTGATCAGTGCTCTTCTCGTTCGGCTTGTAAGTTTAGGTGGACGGCTTTGTCTAGGTAGGTTTCCAGTTGTTCCATACTCTTTCCATTTCCGGATGATGGATTGAACAGTGCTCCGTGAGATGTTCAAAGCTTGGGGAAACTTTTTATAGCTTAAGTCTGCTTTAAACTTCTCCACAACTTTATCCCTGACCTATCTGGTGTGTTCCTTGGACTTCATGATGCTGTTTGCTCCCCAATATTCTCTTAACCAACCTCTGAGGCCGTCACAGAGCAGCTGTATTTGTACTGAGATTAGATTACACACAGGTGGACTCTTTAGTCACTGGCAGGCAAATATTCAGGCAAAGTCTTAAGGCAATTGGTTGCACTCAGAGTAAAGGGGGCTGAATACTTTTGCACACCACCCTTTTCAGTTTTTTCTTTGTAAATAATGTTTTAAATCATGTATAATTTTCTTTCCACTTCACTATTGTATCCACTTTGTGTTGGTCTTTCACATAAAATATATTTATGTTTGTGGTTGTAATGTGACAACATGTGGAAAAATTAAAGGGGTGTGAATACTTTGGAAGGAACTGTAACTACACCTGGATCCCAGTCTAGTAGGGGTTTTTTTTGTGTGGGGGGGGGCAAACACACTGAATGTTTGGGGGGTCTGGTTGTCTCTGGTCAGACTACCAGAACAGTTCTGATTTTCTGCTGATCATTTGAAAGGCTTATGTTATACTGCTAATGAACTAACAAAGAAATATCAATTCACAGAAAAACGCACTTGCTCTGAAAGGTGGGGGAGACATTAAGGAGTGTGTGAAGAGAGGAATGGCTGCAACTTGAACACATGCTCTGGCCAAGAATATGAACATGCGAGGCATAAATGGGAAGATTGGCTTCCAGCACTTGCAAGTGAAAGAAGTTGTGATTGGTAAGTTTGTCTTGAGACTCCAATACAGGCTCACTTTGACTATGTATTTTCATGTCTGGATTTACACAGCAGATATGATGTTCACTTTAAAATGTTTTTGTTTGTGTGTTTTAGCGCCTGTGCGACGTAATCACCTGACCTGTGATGCCACGGACCAAGAAATTGAAACAAAAATAAAAAAAATGGCTTGAAAATGCACCTGATCACAATGGCGGGAGAATTGAACAAATGACAAGGAAAAATTTTAACTGATGATGCTGCTGTTTGAATGGATGTTGCTACTGTTAAGCTACTGTTTGATGTTCTTGAATATTGTCAATAGCAGCAAATGTATTTTTGCAATATAAATTCAAAATAAACATTTTTATAACTGTATCACTGTTGTGGGATCTTCTGAACACGGCTTGAATATAGATTCGTACATCAAGGTGGGTATCAGGTTGACATCTGGTGCCAGTGCAGAAACTGTTCTGGGCCAGCGCGGTTCACCGGTGTCTCCACATCTGGCAGAACTGGGCCACCAAAGGGCCGTCATTTTTTGCGGTATTTGGGCCGAGTGTAAGTGTATTGTGTGGGCCACATCTGGGCCAGACCAATTTTGCTATGTGGGTCTATAGATAAAAGGTAACAACTTGGCTCTGCTATCAATTACATCAATGATTCTACAGGTGTTATGATTTGTGGGTGTTTTTGGGTTTTGTTGGTCTTATTTCACAGTTGAAGTTTTGAATCATTCTTCTGTTTATTATTTTCCTAATCATGCTTTAGTTTTTGTCTTGTTCATGTTTTGTCAAGTTATGTTTTTTTGTATCTGGTTATGCTTTAATTTCATAATGTACTAGTTTGTATTCAAGGGTCTCTGTTTTGCTCCAGTCACGTTTTGTTCTCTCCTGTCTGATAATTAACTTTATTCGGTTCACCTGCTCCAAGCTAATCTGTCTTCTTGTTTAACCTGGTTCACGCGCCATATATACACCCCCGTTCTGTTTATTCCTTACGGAAACATTTTCTGGATCATGCTCATGTCTTGTTGTCTTGATCATGCTCATACCTTGTTTTCTAGATCATGCCATGCTTGTCTCACCTGCCTGTTTATTCTTTTGGTTCCTGCCTCCACCTTTGAGTGAGTTTTTTTCTGTTTTGATTTGTGGGTGTTTTGGGGTTTTGTTAGTCTTATTTCACAGTTGAAGTTATGAATCATGCTTCTGTTTATTATTTTCCTAATCATGCTTTGATTTTGTCTTGTTCATGTTTTGTCAAGTTATGTTTTTTGTATCTGTTTTTTTTATTAAGCGCTCTCCTGTGAACTGTAACAACTACAAACAAAGGGGCCCTTGTAATAGCTTCATAATAAGTAAAAAAGAAGACAGTAGATATTTCTGTTTGCATTCAAACTTTCACTTCAATGTGTGTGGAAAAAAAGAAGTCTAATCTTGCAAGCCTCTGCAGATGTTTGAATACAGTTGGTATTAACATCTAATAAATTGTTTGATTCATCTTTAGGAAACCTAATTTGCAACTTTTTATATCACCTTTGTCCCAACCATACTTGGTTTTGCTAGAGTCCAGAGATGCCACTGATTGTACTTCAACAGAAACAATAAAATAAAAATGCAGATACAGAATAGCTTCACTCTCAACATCCATAAGATTAATTTAAATTAAAATCAAATTGCATTGTATTTTAGCAGGATTTACCAAAAAGGTATGTAGTTACGTTAAGTACATACACAAGGCCTTGCAAGTATTAATGACCCTTAAATTGTTTTCACACTTTCAATGTTACAGCTACAAACTTTAACACTTTTTTGAACAACTGTTTTGTGATAGAACACAATATAATGCATAGTTATAAATGCATTATATTTTTTGTTTTACTCTAAAATATATTAGAAACACAGACAACTGTGGCAGCATCATTCTGTGTGTATGTTGATAAGATGGAAATTTGACATATACCGTTTTTACATATATATATATATATATATATTTTATATATATATATATATATATTATTATATATATATATATATATATATATAGCTATAGATATATCTATCTATAGATATACAGTATATCTATAAATATATAGATGAAAGAATTCTGTATTCACACTTATACTGTACATAAGTCCACAAGAATCTGCATTAGGAGAAAATGTATGTTTGTTCCCACTTTACAAGGAGCCCTAGAAGCTGTGCTGTTTTACATAAAAAAATATGACTCTTGCATATTCAGAAGATCTATCCCACGGGGGTCATTAAAAAACATGTTTCGAAAGAGCCAGCAGTCCGACACTGCTGTTAATGAGCTATGGTTATATGACTTTATTAAAACTAACACTTGTTAGTCAGTCTCCATGTGGACAACCTTATCGTGGAAAAAAGGACAATAACTGAAGGTGAAATTAACTACTCTGTTGTTTGCACATGTATAATTTGATATAAGTGTAGATATACTCCAATTAGAGGACACTGCCAAATGGTTAAGACAGAATTTGAAATATGCATTTTGCGTCAACTGTTGACTGTCTGTACCATCCATGGAATTTCAGAAACGGATATGTGCTGCCAGCCTGATAAGTGATATTAAACACTTCACAGCACTGTAATTCAGTGCTTTGGGAAGCTAGCCATCCAACGGCAAATGACAGATCTCTAATTGTGGAGCAGCAGCTGAAAGCCTTTTGACAACCATTTTAATGCATTAGTGAGAACCACTGTACTTTACTTCCATTAAAACAATGTCTCTCCAGCCACTTCTGAGCAGGCAGAGGACAATGCTACGAATGTGATGATGAGAAATAATAAAATGCTTACTATCCAGCTGCCCTCAAATACAGGTGTCAAAATTTATATTGGTCTCTAAGCAAATCACGGAATGTAACTAATATGCTTTTGTTTGATTGCTAACAACTAACACATTCTGTATAGGAGTGATACTTTCTTGATTTTACATGATGTGAGTTCCTATAAAGTGACTTTGGCCATATGATGAAACCATATGGTAAACTCCTGAAGCACAGTCTTCCAGCTCCCATGTTGGCAGCACAGATCACTTTACCTGCTGCAATGCTCTTTTCATGTCCTCACTCTCTTCCTACCTGCGTATTTGTGTTTTGCTGCACTGAGTTTTGCATTATTCTCTTGAGGGGGAAAAGAGGATAAAGAAGAAACATCTGGTGGGGTCATCTCAACCTGTTGTGTAGCACACACACACACTGCTCTCATGTTATTATAAACCAAATCCTTCAAAAAATACCAGGTTTTAATAAAAACTTTATAGTCAGTCATTTTCTACCACTTATTCCATATTGGGTTGCGGGGGAGCTGGTACCCTGGACAGGTCGCCAGTCCATCGCAGGGAAACACACAAACAACCATGCACACACTCATACACCTAAGGGCAATTTAGAGAGACCAATTAACCTAACAGGCATGTCTTTGGACTGTGGGAGGAAGCCGGAGTACCCGGTGAGAACCCACGCATGCACGGGGAGAACATGCAAACTCCATGCAGAAAGACCCCCGGCTGGGAATCGAACCCAGGACCTTCTTGCTGCAAGGCAACAGTGCTACCAACTGCGCCACCATGCAAAACTTTACATTTTAAATGAAATATTTTAAACTAAAACTCTGAAAAAAAGCTTTCCTTGGGTTTCTGGAATGCTGGAATTGGTTTTGCTATAAATACCATATTTGGTTTCACTTTTAATGTAAACATGATATCACATGATAACAAGATCCAGATTCAGAGGTTTAAAGAACTACTGTTCGATTGTTTTAATGGTTTAAGGATTGATATTGCAAATATATGATAATATATATTGAAATGTTAAAATTTGCACAGACTGGACAATTTGAACTTATACAGGATTTTTTAAAACAGTTCAAGCATACCACATAGAGTAGATGGTTGCCTACATGTGCAAGAGCTGTTTTGCTCTACAAAAAGGATATCTCAAGACATTATACTAATTTCGTGATTAACTTTATTAATTCTAAATTCAATCCTGCATAAAAGTAGGCAGGCCACATTATTGTTACAGTTACTTGTGTTCGTATGACCTTTAACCACTGGAGTACTTGTTTGTTGGTGTTTGGGTGTGTGAGTGTGTGTGGGTGGGTGCACATGTGCATAGAAACAAAAGGTGGAGAAATATGTGGTTGTGAGTTTGTCAACTGAAAATGTACATTTGCAAGTGTGGCAAGAACGGGTATCTGATGCCTGATCAGAACCGCTGACACAACACCGGCCCTGGGAGGTGCTCCAGGCCCCTACTGTCCACCTGGACATACCAAAACCCAAGTTTTTATTTTTTTTCTCGGGCACAATAAAGTCAGTCAGTCATTTTCTACCGCTTCTTCCACAGTGGGTCGTGGGGACCCAGGAGTCTATGGGAGGGAGGACAGGTCTCCAGTCCATTGCAGGGCAACACAGACACACACAGGACAAACAACCGCACACACAATCATACACACCTAAGGCTAATGTAGAAAAAACAATTAATCTAGCAGTCATGTTTTTGGACTGTGGGAGGAAGCCAGAGTACCCAGAGAGAACCAACTCATGCATGGGGAGAACATGGAAACTCCATGCAGAAAGACCCCTTGCCAGGAGTCGAACTCAGGACCTTCTTGCTGCAAGGCAACAGTGCTACTAACTGCGTCACCATGCAGCCCCGCAATAAAGTAAACATCACATTTAGGCGTAATTTAATAGAAACAACTCAACATTGCTTTTCTTTGAACAGACAGGTGGCTGGCTGCATACTATAATTAGCACACTTTTTCCACTATTGTCACAGTACTAGTAGGCATGGCTTAGCTCTGCTTTTCAATTCATTACATCCCACGATTTGTTTAAACATGAACAAAAGTAAAACCTATCCCAAAAGGTAGGCTTTGTGTTGCCTTTTATGAGTTAGACTTAGTCAAAATGGGCAGATCTATCTATCTATCTATCTATCTATCTATCTATCTATCTATCTATCTATCTTATCTATCTATCTATCTATATTATTATCATTTTTTGTGTGTATGTACATTGAGCACTGGAGGAGGAAGGGCTCAGCTGGGAAGCCGTTCATGATAGAAAGACTTGCTGTTTGCCACCTATTTAAAAACCTAATAGTATAAACAGCGTTACCTTTTCACAAACTAAAATATTATGCCAGATATAAAAACAACTTCATAAATGGTCTTTAAAGAGTTTTTGGTCAAATTTAAATTCTATGTTTGTGTGTATTTATTCTCTGTCAATAATTGATTTCTAAGCAAACAAATCAGTCAAAAGGACCTAAAAATGTACCTAAAAATAGGCTGGCTTGTAAGCTTTCACATTTTGTTTTTCCTTTGCAAAATTTATTGTAAGAGTCAATAGGGGCAATAATGATATTCCTTATTAGAAACTGTCTGACTTTTACAGAGTAAGATTTTTCTTCCTTGGTCACTGGCTTGTTCTACTTGCTCAGTAAGATCAGAAACATTCAACCATGCACCTGGAAGGCATCATGGAGATTCTGATATCTTAAGCAGTGGATTTTATTGCTACCAGGAAGTCTTGCTTCATTGAGGAAGAAAGGTCATCAATCCAGAAGCAGAAATGTTTTCATCCAGTCCCAGTATGGGTTTTCTCTGGGGTTAGAAGCAGCTCCGGGTCACGTTAAGGGTCAGGTGAACAGATGCAGGGAGACAAACCTGTAATACTCGTCACTTGTAAAATTATAACCACCGAAGAATGGCCTCAACAATGTTGGGTTGTTTGCTCATACCAAATGGAAGTCTGTATTAGCTGTCTATCCATACATGCAAGCAGATTTTATATTACAGAGGCATCATGCATGAATGAAGCAGTTACAAGTTCCACATGCCAGAACAAAAGAGGAAAAGGGGAGTACTGTCCAACAGAGGCATTGGGTGGCTCCTCAGCAGTGCGAAAAACTGTAGTTAAGGAATTATTTAAAATGACTCCTACATGATTAGGTTTGTTCCAGCTGACCCACATCACTATATAAAATTTAAAATAATTTCTGCAATTTGTATGTACCTAATAACAAAGAAAACAATCCTTGTTTTCTAAGTTATTTGTAAGCTTTTTAGTATTAATTGCTGCAGTTTACCAGGGGTCTTTAATTATTCTCCACCTTAATTTCATTATGGGTGTTTTTTTGTAAAGTAACTTGCTTTTTCATGTTGTACAGGTTTTATTAAATTAAACCCCATAAAGTAGCCTCAAAGGTTGGGTCTCTTTGTCTGACCAGAATTACAGAGGTCCAGTGTAATGCTATTAGTGTTAATTAATGTGGAATTAAAAAGGACACAAGAGGATCCAGTTTAAAAACAACACAGGTAAATTTTAAAATGGCAAAAAAGGATGGACTTGTTGTGGGGAGGGGGAATAGGGGTAAAAAGGATTCCAATTTACACATATTCCACAATGCTCTGCTGTAAAGGGATTTGAAGGTCCAAATGCTCTGGCATCTTTACAACCAAGTCTTATTCCCAGGGCTTTAAAAGCTTCTGCTTTGTCAAATCCTCTTGTCTCTCTGACAGATGTCCAAGGTGTCATTTGAGGCCAGTGTCCTGACACAAATGTATTAGATACTGCCAGCTAACACTTTGCTATCTCTCTGATGTTTGCTTAAGAATGAATTACAAATCCCCCACGAAATAAGGTTGTATTGAAGAACCTGGTGGAAAGACAAATGACAAATTAGAAGACCTCATATTTGGACCTGATAGTTGTTATTTATTTATTTAAACTCCTCCCTACAACTAATTTCTCTGAAAAACATCAGGGGCTTGCATTAGTTGTCAGAAACCATTACTAAGTGGTGAGGAAAGAATTTCTTTGTTTTGTTTTTTATTAAATTCAGTGCCTTATAACATCATCTGCTTCACAGACATGGAAAAACAATGACAAAGTAAATGTACCTCTTTTTTTAAAGAAGTATTGCTAGATGCATCTTTTTGTTTATTTCTGATATGGGTTTAACAAACCATAAATGGACCTTTATATTGAGCTTCATCATATGTACCCTGGTCAATTTTTGACCATTTGTACCCCTGTTTCATACTTCTGTGTTTCCATTTCAACCCTTTCTGCGTTCATTTTTTATCTGTGAAAAAAAAGGGCTTAGCCCCTTAGCCCATATAAGTTTTTTCTCTTTGTTCAATTATGTCTGATGGATTGTGGCAATAGATAATCATATAAATACTCAAATCTTGTAAATAATTTATTTAATTGCATATTAATTTCTGAAGAATTCATATCACATCCTATTTCAAGTTATTCTTGGTCTCATCCACATATGGACCAGTTGACAGACCCTTACTTAATTTTTAAAATATTTTTATATTTTATAATCCCTGTGTTACAACTTTGCGAGATATTGGACCCCAGAATGCAGATGAGGAGGCAGCGTGATGGTAAGTGAAAATGTAATCAACAAAAACTCACTCTTAACAGAGGCAGGAACAAAACAGAAGCAGGCTGGCTTGACAGGCATGGTCCACAAAACAAAACACAATGATTCCCAAATGACAAACAGAACAGGTGTGTATATATAGAGTGAAAACTAGGTGGAGCAAGACAGATTGACAAGGTGCAGGTGAACCGGATAAAGATGATTAACAGAACAGAACGTGGCTGGAGCAAGAACAGAAACTCTTGAATACAAACAAAAACTAAAGCATGACCAGAACCAAAAACCAAACAGAAACATGATTCAAAACCTTAACTGTGAAAAACATAAAGAAAAAACCAGAAATCAGAAACCAAACAATCCCAAATCATAACACCCTGATCAAACCAAAATACCTCTGACTAATCTTCTCCTGACAGATATTTCCTTGCTGTATGAGCAGGTTATAGAAAGTGACTTCAAATTGTTTGTCACTAAAATGGTATAACATAACTGCAAGGCAGATAAAAAATGATACAAGGTTGGAAGGAAGTACCATTTTCGTAGCTAAAAATTTAGGGTACAAAATTACCAAAATGTTAAAAAATAAGACAGTGAAGAGGGAAAATGACCAGCACCTCCTGAAAGAAGTCTTTGTTTTTCTAAGTAGTTTCTGCAGATCCGTTTGGTACAACTACAACTTATGCTGTTTAGAGGATAACCAACAACCTCCTGGAACAACAGTGTCATTCTACTCAACAACTGGATCAGATGGCTTCCCTGCTACAACACGCCCTAAATATCCGCACATCCCAGACACCAGAGGGAGCCATCGAGTCCCTGGTCTCATCACCGGTCTCTCAGCAACTTCCTTACACACGTGACGTCACTTCCCCCAACCCAGAGATATTCTCCGGTGAGATCAGTAATTTTGGAAGGTTTTTGTTACAATGCTCCCTGGTGTTGAACCATTCCCCACAGTCAATCCCCCATGATGATGTAAAAATAGCATTTATTATAGGACTCCTCACTGGAAAAGCACTCCGTTGGGCAGAAGCCAGATTTACTAATTACAACCATTTTGGTTGTTCCTATGATGTATTCATCCAGGAATTTAAACAGACTTTCTCCTTTGATCTAGATCAGACAAGTGTGGCTCATCACCTGATGGCACTAAAGCAAAGAAATAGACCCATATCAGAGTTCTCTATAGAGGTTGTATCCACTTCTGGGATATGGAGTCGCCGGCGTTTGGATCGGCTGGGTGGCGATGGTGGAGCTGAGCTGGATAGTGTTTCTCCCTGGGCAGTTGCAGTGGCAGGAATTTTTTTTTTTTTTTTTTTGTGGCTGAGTGGGGCATTGTGGGGGTGTGGGGACATGCCCGGGGATCGGGTGGGGATCTGTCCCGTATGCTCGGGGTGGGGGGCCCTGTTGTGGGTGCGGTGCTCGGCGGGGTTTCCCCCCTGTTGCCCAGGGGGCGGGGGGGGGTTGCGGGGGGCCTTCCCTTTGCTTTGCGGCGCACTGTGTGGGGGGGGAGGGGGTTTGCGGCGGGGGTGCTCAGAGCGGGGCTGTATGTGAGTTTTCGCTGGGGGTGGGGGACCTAGGGCCCCTCCGGCTATAATTTAAACTGTGGGGTGTCCCTGTGGGGGGGGTTTCGTGGTGTTTGGGTTCGGGGACATGGTTCGTATGGGTTTCCCTTTTGGGGGGGGGCCTGGGGGGGTTTTCATTTTGGGGTTTTCACTGGGGGTGGGAGATCATGGGTGGGATCAGAGCTCGTTGGGGGGTGGGATGCCCCGTCCGGGGGCGGCTCTGGTTGGCGGCTGGTTTGGGCCATGTGGACCCCTTTTTTGTAATAGCCCCCTCTCTGGAGGGATGGGGGTTGGTGGGGGGACTGGTTCTGGGGGGGGCTGGGCCAGACCCCCCGGGTCTGGGCCTGTCTCCCTGTTCTCCCCCCGGGGGGGAAAGGGGGCCCACCTCCTTGGTCCGGGGGTGGTTGCCCCTAGGGGTCCCGGCGCCCGGACCTGAGATAAGTAGCATGGGGAGGGAGGAGTGTAGGACGTCCTTTGTTTTTTGCTTTACTTTTGGGAGCGAGTGTTTTTATTGGGTGGATGAGGGGGGGAGTGGGTGACTGTGACGTGGTGCCTGTTTTTTTTGGACGGGTTGGGTTTGGACTGCTCCCTCTCCTGGTCAGTTAGGCCCCCCCATTATGGGGGGGCCTATTTCCTCCCCCACCCGCCTGCCGGGGTTGGAGCTTGCCCGCTGGTGTACTTTTTGGTTTCTTGGGGGGTGGGGTGGTGCTTTGGTTGTGCTGGCTCATCCGTGGCTGCCTCCCGGGGCCGGGACCCCTGGGCTCGGGGGCCCTCTGTTTGGGGGGGGGGCGTGCCCCGGGGTTTGGGTCTCTGGGTCCATGGCTGGATCTGCCAGAGGGGACGGTTGCCGGCGGGCCCTTGGGCTGTCGTGGGGTTTTCCTGGGGCTTCTCACTGTCGTGCTGGGTGGCTCCCTGGGACCTCACTGCTTTCTCTGGGGGGGGTTTCGGGAGTCCTGGCGGTGGGCTCCTGGGGTTCCCGGCTTTGGGGGCCCCTTGGGTGTTGTTTGGGCGGATCTCTCAGTGTCCCCCCGGGGACCACGGGGGAGATCGGGGGTCCTCACACTCGCTATTTTCAATTTCTGTGGAAAACTTGTATACAAAGCGATCCACAGGTGTTTATAGATACACAGATGATTTTATTGGGGGTGACTTCTCACTAAATAATTTTTCATTCAAAATACCCGGGTTATTTTTTTGTATAAGCAAACAGGGGTAATCTTTTATTCTATTCATCCCTTTTTTCTTCCCCCCATTCTCCTCTTTTTTCCCCCTTTTTCCCTTTTGCCCCCATCTCTCTCTTTTCAAGCTTCTGTTTTTCCCTTTTTATTTTAGTCTCCGTGTCCCTAAAAAATTGAAAAATTTTCCCAAGAAATTATAATAATTTCTTTTATAAATATCAAACAGAGCCTTAAAAACAAAAGTGTGATGCTCCGCTTTTGAAAGTAAATCTGTTGGGCAATTTTTTGGCACCGACAACAATTTTGAGCGTACTCTTGGACAGGACCGTAAAAAAAAAAAAAAAAAAAAAAGTTTTTTTTTTTTCTATAGAGTTTCGCACCGGAGCTGTTCCACTGGAATTCATGTGCACTGAAGTCAGTCTTTTTCCAGGCCTTAGATTGTCATTGAAAGAGAACTAGCTTTTTAAAGAAGACCCAAGACATAAATGAAAAAATTGCCTAGAAACTAAAGGGTAATCGGATCAGAGAAAGGAAGCGCTCGCGACAAGAGCAAACTGTTGTGAGACCCCAACCTCCTGTGCCATCTCAACAACTTTGTTCACAAAATAGTGCAAATCAACTTGAACCACAGCCCATGCTACTGGGACGTACCCAGTTAACCCCAGAAGAAAAACAACGACACAGATTGTCAAACCAATGTCTTTATTGTGGTTCTCAATCTTTTGGGCCTGCCCAAATCCCCCCCAAAAAAAAAAGAAAAGGGTCCTCACCTTTACAGGGGGAGTGGACGGACCGAAAGACTAGCCAGAGAACCCCTAGATTACCCTTGCCTGCAACTGTCTTATTCAACCAGGATCAGTTAAGTCTGTCTGCCCTCATTGATTCGGGGTGTGAACAAAACCTCATCGATCAAACCTTAGTCCAACATGCAAACCTCGAAATAGAACCTCTAAATCCGACCCATCAAGTACTCGCCTTGGACAGAAAGATACTCCACCAAGTCACCCACCGCACCAAACCTGTCAAACTCATCATTTCAAGAAACCACCTTTGTTTTCATATTTCTCAGAGCTCTCTGGTCTTGGGATTTCCCTGGTTACATCAACACAACCCCCATTTGAACTGGAAGGAAGGTCGCATTGAATCTTGGTCCATTGCTTATCCCTTTGTCTTCGGACTGCAGCTTCGCCTTTGTCCCCTCCTTTGGATTCAGAGGAGTTCCTGAGGAGTATTTGGATCTAAAACAGGTTTTTAGTAAATCAAAGGCCTCATCCCTTCCGTCTCATCGTCCATATGACTGCGCTATAGATCTCCTTCCCTCCAGTCTCCTATACAACATCTCATGCCCTGAGAGACAATCTTTTGAAAAATACATTTCTGAGTCATTAGCTGCAGGAATAATTCGCCAGTCGTCCTCCCCACTAGGCGCTGGGTTTTTCATCGTGGGCAAAAAGGATGGCTCTCTCCGCCCCTGTATTGATTACAGAGGATTAAATCAAATCACTGTGAAGAATAAGTCTCCACTTCCCCTGCTATCATCACCGTTTGAACCAGTCCAAGATTCCACTATATTCACTAAACTAGACCTCCGCAACGCCTACCACCTTGTCCTGATCCGGCAAGGTGATGAATAGAAGACCACCTTTAAGACCCCCCTTGGCCAATTCGAATATCTAGTAATGCCTTTTGGACTCAGCAATGCCCCAGCAGTATTCCAGGGTTTAGTAAACAACATGTTAATAGATTTTTTGAATGTCTTTGTTTTCGTATACCTTGATGATATTCTCATCTATTCCAGGAACATAACAGAACATCAATGTCATGTCCACCTGGTTCTTCAAAGCCTTCTTAAAAACAGACTTTTTGTAAAAGGTGATAAGTGCGAGTTCCACAAGGCATCAGTCACCTTTCTGGGCTTCATTCTAGAGGGCGGGCAGGTTCGCTCAGAACCGGAAAAAATCAAAGCAGTACTCAATTGGCCCACTCTGGACTCAAAAAAACAGCTTCAAAGTTTCCTGAGATTCGCGAACTTTTATCGACGATTCATAAGAAACTTCAGTCTGGTTGCAGCTCTACTAACAGCACTCACTTCAACCAAACAACAATTCAAGTGGACACCTAAAGCCGACACAGCCTTCTCTTTATTAAAGGAGAGATTCTCACAAGCACCCATCCTCGCTCATCCAGATTCCTCTAAACAGTTCACACTAGAGGTGAATGCTTCGGACACAGGAGTAGGGGCTGTGTTATCTCAATGCTCTAATCTGGATGGTAAACTTCACCTATGTGCTTTTGTCTCCCACAGACTATCCAATGCTGAGCGCAATTATGATGTGGGTGACCGGGAGCTACTAGCTATTAAACTGGCTTTGGAGGATTGGCGCCACTGGCTGGAGGGTGCAGAACACCCGGTGCTAGTATGGACGGATCATAAGAATCTAGCTTATCTTCAATCAGCAAAACGTTTCAACTCTCGTCCAGCTCCTTGGTCAATGTTCTTCTCCCGAATTAACCTGTCCATTTCTTACAGACCTGGAGACAAAAATGTGAAACCTGATGCCCTGTCTTGCCAATACTCCCCCGACAACTCAAGTAATAAACCCACCACCATACTTCCACCAAGCTGCATTGCAGGCTCCCTCACCTGGGAGATAGAGGGCATTGTCACCCAGGCTCAACGTTCTGAACCTGACCCTGGTACAGGCCCGCCAAACCATACCTACGTACCATCAGCAGTCCGCTCCAAACTCATCCATTGGTTTCAGACCTCCAAGTTCTCAGCCCATCCTGGAACCAGTCAAACCATGGCCCTCATATCTGGGAGTTTTTGTTGGCCATCAGTTCACAAGGACGTAAAGGAGTATGTTAAAGCCTGTTCAGTTTGTGCCCGAACCAAGTCAACAAACCAACCTCCAGCAGGATATCTCCAACCCCTCAGTATACCCAAAAGACCCTGGTCCCACATCGCCCTAGATTTTGTCACCGAACTCCCTTGGTAACAAGGTATGACCACCATATTAACCATAATAGACCATTTCTCCAAATCTTGTCATCTCAATTCTCTCAGAAAACTTCCGTCGGCTTTCCAAACGGCCCAGCTTCTGGTTAACAATGTCTTCCGGCTACACGGCATCCCTCAGGAAATCCTCTCCGATCGTGGACCCCAATTCGGGGTCTGGGGGTTTTCATGTATTGTTTTTGCCTGCTGCTAACACTTACTCACCACTAAATGCCGCCAAGTTCCTCCAGTGTGGAGGGTAGCAGGTGTTCCTCATCAAACTGAAGGAGTATAAGAAGGTGGAGCTGTCAGCACTCCAGTGCCTTAGTGTTAGCCTTTGTGGTAACGTCATCTGGCCAAGCTCTATGTTCTGTGTTCTTGCCAAAGTTCATAGTTATTTACCTCTTCATGTGCTCATTCCTTGGTGACTTTCAAGTCCAAGCCTCAAAGCTCCTGCAATCTTCAGCCCTGGTTCAAAGTCTCAGCTTTGGATCCTCCCTTACTCAGAGCTTCCAAACCTTCAAGAAACCTAGTGTCTCAAGTACTAGCTGACAGCTCAAAGCCTTTGTTCCTTCAGTAAGCAAACCCTGCTCACCCTCCAACCATTACCTTCTCATACAAGTAACAACACATGAAAAGTAAACTGATAAGAGCTCACCTGAACCTTTTCTCCTGAGAACTCACCTCCTCTTTGGACTGACTCGCAGACTCAGCAGCCGCATTAACCATTCTCCCTCGACCAAACTCAACTGCATCTCCAGTAAGCAAAAACTACAGTCATTTATCTATTGCTTCCCATCCGTTCATCTAAGTAACATACCCCTTCATCTCTCCTGTACAGTTTGGTTTTTCCAGTCCCTGAACTTTTCTCCTGCCTCCTGAGTGTCTCTCTGCATGTGGGTCCAAACCATTAAGAAAACGATCAACTGATCTTCATTTGACAATTAAAAACTTATTAAATTAGACTATATTAGACTGGGAAAATAACATTTTAATGTACATGCATTTTGGTTAAGATATACATCAAATACTATACTCAAGTCTGAAGGATAGCTAACTTGCCATTACCAATAGCGAGTCTGAATCTTGTCATGCTGACATTGTTTTTATCTCTATACCTAAAAAAACACCAGGCCTGAGCAGCATCCCAGATTCTTTTATCAGAGCGGAAGAGTGGGCTTGTTTTCCAGCTTTTATTAGTGTCTGGTCTTTATTTGTTTGCGCTGGGCATTAGACACTGGCTCTGTTTGAACATAGGCTTTTATAACAGAAAATATGATACAAGCTTTATTTTCGTAATGCCTGATGAATCCAGACGAATGTACAAGCCTGAAAAGAAAAAGACCCTTTCCAAAGTTTCTTTGAAAACATTATTATTGGATTTTATTGTATGTTTATTCCATTAGAAAGACTCAAACATGCTTGTTTAAAAACCCACTGTCACTGCTCATATCTGTTACATATACGCCTAATTAAGTTACTTTATTATTAAATGACATGCTTTGGTTTACTTCTTTATAAAATCATATGATTAAATTTACATTTACATGTTATTTTCAATTATCTGCATAGAAAGGATAATTCCCACCCCTTTAAATTAGCTTGCATTCCCTTTCTCTAAAAAGTATTTACATCCCCTGTCATTTTGCACATGGCACTTTATTTGAAGTGAAATTGGACCATCATATCCTTTATGAGTTGACTCACCTCACTCTCTCTAATGTGGAAAATCAGTTGCAGAGACTCAGCTGCCAATCATACAGGATGACTTGCTTCTGCCTCTAATGCTTATCAATAATGAAATGGGCATTTAACAACACCAATGTCTCTCTTGCTCTCCCTCTCTCTCTTTCTATGAGATGGAGCATTTTGCAATAGTACCTGCATGGAAGGTGCTGCCGACATCTTTATCTGTAGATTTGAATTGTTTCTATGTGAGGTGTCCCAGTCATTGGTGCTTTACCTCACTCTTCATGTGAGCATATCTGCTTATCATTATGAAAAAAAAGACTGTAAAAGACTGTATTGTGAGTTAATGGTGATGGATGCAGACACAAATTGATTTGCATTCCTCAGAAGTAACCAATGCCTCTCCTTTCATTCAGCTGTGTCATATGAGATCAGCTACTATAATAGAAAATAATTTAAGTGCCCTTTTTAACCTGGCTCTCGCTCTTTATATTTCTTTAAATATGGCAGGCCACATGTAAGTTTATATAAATGAAACTGGCCTTGGAGTGCCAGTGGAGGAGTGTAGTGGATACTTTCAGGGTACAAATTAGGTCCAACATAAAATATCTCAATTTAAAAGGTTACACATCAATGGCAGTTGATTGGTGTCAAAAAATATGACTCAACAAGAGCTTTAATTTTAACAGACCACTAACCATTGCTTTTCCACCAAAGAGGTTTCAGTTCTTAACCAGGGCCTGTGCCTGTGCCAGAGCCTGTTTGTAGAACCCATTTCACCACCCAATTCTAAACATCTCTCTAATTTACTGTTTGATCCTCCCTGACTTTTATTCTGATTTTGTAAAAAATTGTATTTCATGGAGATATTTTAACCACACAAAATTATATAAATATATTTTTTCCAATATCCCTGTAAATAGATGGCCTAATATCACCACATTGGTTTGACAACGCTGTTTTAAACAACCGGTGGTGCTTAAGTACTGTTCACAATCAGAATAGGCAGCTGGAAAATAGGAGTTAAACACATATTTTACAGATTAACAACATCTGGAATTATTTGAAAGACTGACAGTGTTACAGAACTGAGTCAAAAATCACGTTTATGGATTTGGTGGAAAATAATCAGCTGAGAACGCAACTGCAGCATGTTGACCTGCTCCTTGATTCCGTAATTTCAAAACAAACTGCCGGTGAGAGATCAGATCAAGAGCAATTAAGAGAGTTTGATTGAAGAAGACGTTTACGGCATACCTTGGGTGGAATAGGGCGACAGAGGCACTGTTTTGGACCCCTGTGAAAGAACTTGCTTGTAAGTGGCTGTTGAAACTTTTTGGAACATTTAGTCAGTTCACTGCTGAGAAATTATCTCAGGTTGGTGTGTGAGGCTAAGCATTACTAACTAGATATAGTTGTACACACCTCCACGCAAAGCTTGGGTTCTGGGACCAAACTTCAGGAGATGGGCTAGACTCTTATACTCTCAAGTTGCCCAGAGCAACCGGTAGTTGTAAGAATCGTCACAAGCCTCCATCTGAGCGGCTGAGATGGGGAGTTTTTCCTGATAAGCCAGAGTATCACCTCTTATGCTTATTTGAAATATTAATATGATAGTTAAACCATTTTAAAATCACCATTGATGTGCTTGTCAAGTTCTTAGCATTTGTTATGAAAAGGTCAAAAGGGTCATCTTGATGTGTAATGATTGCCCATTGTTCCTTAGTTTGTATTCCAGTACATATATTCTTTTTGATGGCTTTGATGTAGAAATTTAGAATCTCCATCAAAAGATGTAAAGAACACTGAGAACCTGAAGAAAACTGAGTTGAAAGAACTGAAGATTGAGTTTGCATGACTGTGACTTTGATGCATTCAGTGTTGGGTTAAGAGTTCAGTGCCAATTCTGAAGGGTCTTAGCAAAGTCTGCCTATCAGTCCTTGCAGTATTTTCTCCAACCACTGCTGAATAACTACCTCATTTGAAAGTTCAGGGTCACATTTGTAGGTTTTCACATGTTGGCGAATTCAAAACAGTCCCTCTTTCTGTTTAGTTAGTTTGCATAAGGTTTAACAAATATGAATTTGCAACAGTTTGTAATGGCTTCTCGGTCTCCAGTAATTGAATATAAATTGACTGTAAGGGTGAAATAAAGATAGGAATGAGGAGAGGTGAGAAATATTAATAGCAAAAAAGAAACTTCTTCCTGTCATTTTACTACAGCTTGCTGGCTCTTGTTGGTGATTACGGCACCTGGTGAGCATACAGAAAAATTCTGTCCTGATTAAATACCAGTGTCTGCAGTCTGAGCTCTACAAACTAGGAGGGACTTATTGGAATATATAGGTTTGGATGAGTGTGTTAGTGTCTTAGTGTACTAACTGCAGTATGAAAAGTATGAAAGTCATTCTTTTAGTGTTATGCCTACCTGTTTTAGCTGGTTATTGTTTCCATTGCATTAGCTAGCTCTGTTCTTTGGAGATGAGCAGCACACAATGTCTTGCTCTACAGAGTGAGGCAGCATGAGGATGTGCACAGTGCAAGTGATAAGGAAGCAGCAACAAAGAAAGGATAAGGAGCATCAGCGGACGGAAGGAAAGGGTTCCAGAAAACTTGTCGAACAGGGTGGGAGGTTGGAAAGGCTGGGAGGCAATTGGCAAATTAAATACACAGAGAGGAAGGCACAGTAGGAGGAAAAAAAAGATCAAATGATTTATTGAGTGAGATAAAGAATTGACTCGAAAAAGCAAGACCGAACAAAACAAACAGAAGACATCTACAATGGGTTCCCCTGGAATCTGATCTGAGTGTGAACCTAATAACTGACAGATAAGAGGAGTGAAAGGTCTCTGATCTGAAACCAGCCAAAACCAACCATGGAGCAACTCTGTTTGAACTGTCATGTCAAACACAGAAGCAGGTACTTAAGAGTGAGTGACATTGACCCTTTGTTGAGTCTGACATGCAAACTCACTCATTTCAATGGGATCACATGATTTTGGTTTTTATTTTGTAGCATGATTATCTTTAGATTTAGGTCAAAGGAGTTGAAGCTGAATAAGGGGGGTAAGAAGTGCCACTGCAGCTTCAAAGGGGTTCAGCATGATGCAACTAGATGTAATGTAATTGCAGACGTGAGCAACTTGGCCTCTAGAAGCAGGTATTTTAACAAAGGGCAGCAAATTCTGCTTAACAGCATGGGCAGAAATCTGGCTGTCATTATCTCAATCTGATCCTCCTGGTATTCAGAATTAGACTCGGAACATGGCTTGATTTAAATTTGATTATAAGAGCTCCTCTGTAGCTCCTTTTCAGAAGACTACCTGTCACAAGATTAACATTAGAATGAACTGAAATGGGGGTGCAATCTTGCGACACCAAATAAATTGCCTCCATAGATGAGAAATAGAATGATAACATGAACTTGTCATTCAAACACTGAAATAAGGGAGTACTCTTGTTTTCAGCATTCCAAGAATATAGCTATTGGTAACAACCAGGATGAAAAGCAAGTAGTATGTTTTCAAAAGCCAAAGTAAAACAAATAATAACAAAATAATTGGCAATGTTATTGTCCAGAGGCTGGAGCTTTACAGGCAAAAGCCTGGAGTAGTTAAAATATCAACTTGCAGCATATTGTTTAATTATAAATGAAATGTCCTTTTTACCAAATCGCCTGTGGTTATTATGTTCAGGAATTAATTTGCAACATGAAAAAGCTTTTATCACTTGATTCTGCCTGCATGAGGTCCTCTCTCCTTAGAGATAAGCCATCTATCAGTACTTGTTGGAAATTATTAGTGTTTCCATCTGCAGTTGATTCATGTTAAAGCAAAGCGATGAAATGAGGCAGAGAGGGAAAGTAAACACAAAAACTGAATGCAAACAGAGATCGGCAGTATTTGTCGTGCCTACATGCATGACAGAGCTTTGTTGTTGGGCACATTGTAGTTCAATGGTTTTGAGGAAAGCTGACCCGAATAAGCACAAGGAGACGCTTTTGTATGCTTATTTATCATAATTTGCTGTGAGCCATTTTCAAAGGATGAGGGGAAGAAACCCAGCCCTTTGAGATAACCAGCCCTTTGTTTTTAATCAAAGCCTAGTTTTTGAATGAGAAAATGTTCCAAATGACTAGAGTCAAATGAAAAGAAGATTTAGGCAGTCGCCATATTTTCAGGAATCAAATCAAGCCCCAAAACCTTGACTGTGCAAGAGAAAATTGTGAGAACGTAATGAAATTTTTATTGCTTCGGAGTTTTTTTTTTTACATTCACACTGAAGGTGGAAGAACTGGTTTACTATTGATATTCTTGGCAAGAAATGACCCAGACTACCCTGACTCAAGCATCAGTCACAACAGTTAAATGCGATAGAAGTGATCTGAAATCAAAATATTACACTCTATCTCATTTTTTGTGATTTGTGACTTTGAAAAAAATCATGCATTTCAAAGAGAAGCAATTGAAAGCAATCACACAAGCTTTGAAAATTAATGTTGCTCCGGTCAGGATCTGTTCAACCTATCTGAGAATGAAGAATGTCTACGTGAGTTTTACATTTCTTTATTTGTGTTGCATACCTTTTTTCCTGCTAAGGTTTGTACAGGTTGTTCTTTCATCAGTCAATCGACAATATATAGCTGCACATGCCATAGGTATTTCACAAAGACAAACATTAATGCAACTAAACCCCGATTACTTGGCTTAATTTAGACTTAAACTTCATGTAATGCATGTATGTGGTTTTTGGGTATCTGCTTATAGCAGAAAATGTGCAAAAATTAGAAAGGCTCCTGCTGTTATTTGAACAGGAAGCATTCTTGCTTTGTTCTAAATTACCAACAGCAGTTTTCCTCAACAACTGCTGCATTGGGGGGACACACTTGAACATCATGATCTAGCTGTTCAAGTAAAAGACTGTATCTACATAGAAAACATTGGATCCAAAGAAAAGTATGGTCTGCTGTCTGTGTATCCAGTGACTGTATCTCAGTCGAAAATAAGGCTAGCCACCTGGAACTGGCTGTCTGAGCTCCTGTAAAAAGAATTTGATCATAGATTCCCCAAGAAGAGATGGTGTTCCTAATTACGTCAACGAAGCGGTTTTCCACCGCTGCCCTGAGAAAAGGCAGCACAGGAACCACAGCTTCGTAAGCTGAACAAATGTACCAGTAATGGGCAACTGCCCACTCCAGCTACTAGACCGAGAGCACTTTTCCATTGGATTTACTCCACTGTTCATCAAAATGTGTCACAGTAAGAGGTTGTGTCTGGGCAAAGATTATTGATTACGATACAAAATATTTCAATATTGTTTATTTTATTGTATTTTTCCTTGTTGTGCTATAAATTGTTCGGCCCAGAGCAGGCCCAGAGGCACTCACATAAGGCTTTCAGTACTATAGGCTGTTTTTGGACAGTGGAGAGTCGCTTTGCTATGGTAATGAGACCTTATTCCGTTTTGTCTTCTTCTCTTCTCAATCTGCATAGTGGGTAGTTGTTTTTCCTGACTGCTTATGCTAAAACTAAAATTCTGCTAATGCTAAGATGGTAGCCACCATTAGTTCTGCTGTGTTTACTACACAGCTCGTTATATCCGTGCCATGACTGGCCATAGCTAGTCCGCTCTCTAGACTGGTTGTTTGAGCACATACCAGTTGTTGGTCATTGTTAGCTTTGAGAGATATTTTGTCATCAGAACAAATCTTGGTTTTAACACATATCCAGACTGAACCATTTTTTTTATCACTGCATCATTTCATTGGTTATTTGTGTTTGAGATTATTTTCTTATTTGTTTCTTTGTACAATTTTTTTTCACATACCTTAATAATTTATTTGTTCTTTACATTTTTACTTTGCAGTTAAGTTGAATGTTACAAGCCTAGTTTGTTGGCTGAAGTATTATTTAATAAACTCTTGTTACAAAGAGCTGTTTGTGTTTATTCTGTATATGTGTGTAGTCCTTTCTGTTTGAGAATGCCAGTGTGCAAACTCACTTCATCTATTGTTTTATAATACCACACCTCACCAGGCATGTATTCACAAAACAATAACTGACAGAGGCTGAGAGCTGTTTGGCTACTAATTCCTGATAATCAGGTGGTGCAGAGACTTGTTAATTTAGATTAAAATTACCAACCTTATTAAAAACTGCCCTTGGCACTTACAGTGCCTTGCAAAAGTACTCGGCCCCCTTGAACTGGTCAACCTCTTGCCACATTTCAGGCTTCAAACATAAAGATATAAAATTCAAATTTTTTGTGAAGAATCAACAACAAGTGGGACACAATCATGAAGTGGAATGAAATTTATTGGATGAGTCAAACTTTTTCAACAAATAAAAAAACTGAAAAGTGGGGCGTCCAATATTATTCGGCCCCTTTACCGTCAGTGCAGCAAACTCACTCCAGAAGTTCAGTGAGGATCTCTGAATGATCCAATATTGTCCCAAATGACCCATGATGATAAATAGAATCCACCTGTGTGTAATCAAGTCTCCGTATAAATGCACCTGCTCAGTGATAGTCTCAGGGTTCTGTTCAAAGCACAGAGAGCATCATGAAGACCAAGGAACACACCAGGCAGGTCCGAGATACTGTTGTGGAGAAGTTTAAAGCCGGATTTGGATACAAAAATATTTCCCAAGCTTTAAACATCCCAAGGAGCACTGTGCAAGCAATCATATTGAAATGGAAGGAGTACCAGACCACTGCAAATCTACCAAGACCCGGCCGTCCCTCTAAACGTTCATCTCGAACAAGGAGAAGACTGATCAGAGATGCAGCCAAAAGGCCCATGATCACTCTGGATGAACTGCAGAGATCTACAGCTGAGGTGGGAGAGTCTGTCCATAGGACAACAATCAGTCGTACACTGCACAAATCTGGCCTTTATGGAAGAGTGGCAAGAAGAAAGCAATTTCACAAAGATATCCATAAAATGTCTCGTTTAAAGTTTGCCACAAGCCACCTGTGAGACACACCAAACATGTGGAAGAAGGTGCTCTGGTCAGATGAAACCAAAATCGAACTGTTTGGCCACAATGCAAAATGATATGTTTGGCGTAAAAGCAACACAGCTCATCACCCTGAACACACCATCCCCACTGTCAAACATGGTGGTGGCAGCATCATGGTTTGGGCCTGATTTCGTCAGCAGGGACAGGGAAGATGGTCAAAATTGATGGAAAGATGGATGGGGCCAAATACAGGACCATTCTGGAAGAAAACCTGTTGGAGTCTGCAAGAGACCTGAGACTGGGACGGAGATTTATCTTCCAACAAGACAATGATCCAAAACATAAAGCCAAATCTACAATGGAATGTTTCACAAATAAATGTATCCAGGTGTTGGAATGGCCAAGTCAAAGTCCACACCTGAATCCAATCGAGAATCTGTGGAAAGAGCTGAAGACTGCTATTCACGAACGCTCTCCATCCAACTTCACTGAGCTCGAGCTGTTTTGCAAGGAAGAATGGGCAAGAATTTCAGTCTCTCGATGTGCAAAACTGATAGAGACACCCCCAAGCAACTTGCAGCTGTTAATTGCAACCCAAAAGGGGGGCGCTACATGTATTAACCCGAGAATCGCGAGGGCCCCTTTTAATTGCACGCCCCACTTTTCAGTTTTTTTTATTTTGTTAAAAAAGTTTGACACATCCATAAAATTTTCATTCCACTTCATGATTGTGTCCCACCTCTTGTTTATTCTTCACAAAAATTTGAATTTTATATCTTTATGTTTGAAGCCTGAAATGTGGCAAGAGGTTGACCAGTTCAAGGGGGCCGAGTACTTTTGCAAGGCACTGTATTCATAGCCAATGCAGCTTTATTTTAATTCAGTTCATTTATATTGTGCTAACTCACAACACATCTAAAGGCACTTTACAATTAAAAAAGTCAATTCAATCCAATCTACAGACAGATTCCCAAATTGTTCTTAGTTATCAAACAATTACGTTAGGTTTAGTTTATTATTCAAATTGATTAAAATGTTTTTATTTTTTTTTTTTTATTTAAGGAAACCCAGCATACTGTATTGAGTCACTGACTTGCAGCATTTACTCTTTTTGGATGAGCAATAAATTAAATCAAGCTACAAAAAGCCTAAGAGCCATTCGGGAGCCGAAAGAGCCGGCTGTTTTAGGTGAGCCGAGCCAAAAGAAACAGTTCTCTAAAAGGAGCTGGAGTTCCCATCACTATCTCAAATTCTGCCTCACTTGGGACGAAGTAATCATGTTTAGGACTCCAATGGTTAAATTTTTAACAGAAATAAAAACTTATAAAAACTTCATTACTGCTAAGGGGGGTGGTATGTCTCAACAGAGCTAAGACTCTTTGTTGGCAACTCTACTAAAAGACCACCTAGGATCATTCTTATTCTCCTTCATTAATGATGAAAAACACACTGTTGTAACAGTAGACTATTTTTTCCAGATTAAGTAGTGCCATTTTCTCTACTTTAAATTACAGCTCTGAGTTACACCAAGGAGGCAGCCTCCTATTAATAATTACCTTATTTTTCAAGGCGTATGAACATCAATTTTAACATCAATTTTCAAAATGGAACAGATTTTGTAAAACTTGTTTCAGCATTGTCTGTTAAAGCACTCAGTTAGATTACACTTAAAGGTTATTAATAATTAGTCATACAGAACAGTGTTATTAAGATATAATATTAGTTGTCCACATTCAATGCAATATGTCAGCAAAAGGTCCAGAGTATTTACACAAAACTGTGGATGTTTTGAGCACATCAAAACTTCATCCCAGCTATTTAGACAGCCATCAGTTTGCCTACAGGAGAAACCATTTACTACAAACAGCTGTGATTCACCTTGAGCAGCCCAACACCTATGTTAGTAAGGTACTTGTTCACTTCAGCTCACTCATTAACATGGGGATCCCAGATAAGCTGGCACTGAAGCCTCATAATTTGGGTCTGTAGACAATGATGTGTCACTGGATCACGGAATTTCTATCCAACGGGCTTCAGGTTGTGAAAATGGGTAGTTGGACATCTTCCAAATGGATCCTGATCATGGGCATGTCCCAAGGCTGTGTACTCAGCTCTATTCACTCTCTTCACTCCCTACTATTCTACCGTTTACTTCACTAACACAGTCATGGAGTTTGTGGATGACACCACCATGGTGGGTCTTACATAGGATAATGATCAGACCCACTACAGAAACAAGATTCAATAACCAGTGCAATGGTGCTGAGACAATAACATTGTCTTGAACACAAGCAAGACCAATGAGGTCATTGTGGATTATCGAAGGTACAGAGCTACAGTAGAGAGCAGCCTATGTTTCTGTATGACATTTAGGTATGACAGCTGCATAGGAAAAGATCGAAGTAAGTTGGACCAGGTGGTGAAAACAGCTCAGGGGATTGTGGGATATCCACTCCACTTCAGAAGAAGGCCAGACATATCGCTGCAGACCCCACCCACCCAAGTAATGGTCTGTTTGGTGGTCAGAACTGTGACCACCAACTTTGAACTGAATAACAATGATTTATTAAGAGGGGGATGAAAATGTAACATACTTCATATTAATGCAATTTAGTTTTGCTCTGTTTGGGATGAATTAAAGATTTACACTGTATTTTTTATAGGCAAACTTTGAATGGAGAAGGAGTCACAACATTTTCTCTCAAGGTGGCCACGCAGAGACACAGTTAAGATTTGTGAGGTCCTATATTGGTAATTTAGCCTTTTGCTTACTTCCTTCGCTTTAATTAAACATGACTATGCCACCTTTGGCTTGGCTTTATGCTAAAGGAAGGCTCAAGCTCCAGCCCTTAAAACTGTAAGGGTATGCGGAGGATTTTGTTGCTGCCTGATCATTATTATTAATAATGAAGATGGAGCAGAAATGCACAAAGGCTTTTCAAAGCCAAAGATCTGTGAAAGATGCATGTGAAGAATGAAACACAAATATGTTTATATATCCTGTTCATGTTTAATTAATGACATTTTTGGACCATGTATAATACCTGAAATATTGGTATTGGTGTGCAAAAAAAACAAAAAAGGACAGCAGAAAGTTAAAATAACATAAAGAATGAATGAATGACTTTCAAGAAATCCTTTCTTATTTGAGTCGCGCTTGTGCTAATAACGTTTTATCTTCTTATATTTCACCGACTGCAGACTTTTTCAGCCTTTACCTTCTCTGGCAGGATGATGTACATCTGTGCTAACTAGCAGTAGACCAGAATTATTATATTCCTTTTGGCCAGGAGGAAGGTCTAAGCTCTTGTTGACTGAACCAGGCCCCAGTATGACAATTGTCTTTGTATTTGTCAAACCATTGAAGCTGAATTCTTTTTCTAAATAGCACATGAGGTCACAGACAGTTTAAAAGTTTTGAACTGGCATTCAGTATAGTCTCTGACTTATAGCTGTAAGGGTGCTATATCTGCCTGAATATCTGCAACATATCTGAAGGTTTTCTAGAAGTCATGACTTACTAGGAGCATGGGAATAAACTATCTGGGCTGACGGGGGTGGGGGTGAGTTGGGGTCTCCCCAAGAGGCTTCACCAGGCCCCCATGCGCACACCTCATATTAATTCTCTATCATGTGGACTATTAGCTTTAGGTAACTGTAGCCTACCTCTTTGAAGTCAGCAAAGATATCAAAGGATCAGGAAAAGACGAGGGGAGGTGACATAGGCGAGACATTTACTTAAACATGACTTGCACACTGCATGTGAAAGAGACCTCAGAATAAAAAAAATACATGGAAGCACCAATAATATCAGTGTGGTCAGTTTCAATCTAAATTAATATATTTTTACTGTACAGTAAAAACGGATGACCGCGGATTTTCAGTCAATAGGAAGTTTTCAGCTGTGACAAGGAGAAGTTTAGTGTACGTTTCACACATGCTAGGAAAGCTGGAACAGCTAATCTGCCCATTGTGCATATTACTGGTGTCTCATGTACTGTGACTTGTTTCTAAGAGGATAGCTTCGATCCACTGCAGTCCAACCAGCACAAGCGCTCCAGGGTACATGAGATTTTGCTGAAATGCTTCCATCCTGCAATGTTAATCCAGAAGCTGCAAAGAAGGAGTGAATTACAGAGAGAGAGAAAACAGAAAGAGGGCCTGGAGCTCGCATGTTACAGGAGGTTTTACAACCTCATTCGAGTGTGAACAACACTGGTTTACTGAAAGGATGCAACCAACACAAGGCCTCTGTCACAGACATTGCTGCACTGATGTGTGTCATTAAATGGAAATACACATTTATTCACTGTCACTCCTTCCTTTTCTCATTTATTTATTCAACTACATGTGACATATGTGCGATATCTGGAGCCACCACAAGAATAATCATTTATAGAATTTTGCTATGATGATGATTGTTATCATTATAGTCCATAAATAAACACCAAAACAGTGTATTATCAATATCATATACATTATTTTTTTGCTTCCACAATCTAATATTTACAGTGGGGCGAAAAAATATTTGATTTTATCATAGGTACTGGAAGTACTAGTGACGGAATCTATAACAAAAACCGGAAAATCACATTGTCTGAATTTTAAGCAATTCATTTGCATTTTATTGCCTTATATATGTATTTGATACATGAGAAAAACAAAACATAATATTTGGTACAGAAACCTTTGCAGATATTAGATGTTTCCTGGAATTCTTGACTAGGTTTGTACACACAGCATCAGATCTTCTCCAGATCCTTCAGGTTTCAGCGCTGTCGCTGGGCAACACGGACTTCAGGTTCCTCCAAAGATTTTCGATTGGGTTCAGGTCTGGAGACTGGCTAGGCCACTCCAGGACCTTGTAATGCTTCTTACGGAACCACTCCTTAGTTGCCTTTGCTGTGTGCTTCGAGTTGTTGTCATGCTGGAAGACCCAGCCACCCATCTTCAATGCCCTTTCGGAGGGAAGGAGGTTGTTGGCTAAGATCTCCTGATACATGGCCCCATCCATCCTCCCCTCAATACAGTGCAGTCGTCCTGTCACTTTGGCAGAAAAGCATCTCCAAAAGAATGATGTTTCCACCTCCATGCTTCATGGTAGGGATGGTGTTCTTGGGGTTGTACTCATCCTTCTTCTTCCTCCAAACACAGCTAGTGGAGTTTAGACCAGAAAGCTCCATTTTGTCTCATTAGACCACATGACCTTCTCCCATTCCTCCTCTGGATCATCCAGATGGTTATTGGCAAACTTCAGACAGGCCTGCCAATGCCCTGGCTTGAGTATGGGGATCTTGCGTGCGCTGCAGATTTTTAATTCATGGCGGCGTAGTGTGCTCCTAATGGTCTTCTTTGAGACTGTGGTCCAAGCTCTCTTCAGTTCTTTGACTAGGTCCTGCAGTGTAGCTCTGGGCTGATCCCTCACCTTCCTCATGATCAATAATGCCCCACAAGGTGAGATCTTGCATGGAGCCCCAGATCGAGAGAGACTGACCGTCATCTTGAACTTCTACCATTGACTTATAATTGCGGCAACAGTTGTTGGCTTCTCACCAAGCTGCTTGGCTATTTTCCTGTAGCCCATTCCAGCCTTGTGCAGGTCTACTATTTAATCCCGGATTTCCTTACAGAGCTCTCTGGTCTTGGCCATTGTGGAGAGGTAGGACTTTGTTTGATTTAGTGTGTGGACAGGTGTATTTTATACAGATAACAAGTTCAAACTGGTGCAGTTAATACAGGCAATGAGGAAAGAACAGGAGGGCTTCTTAAAGAAGAACTAACAGGCCTGTGAGAGCCGGGATTCTTACTGGTTGTTAGGTGATGAAATACTTATGTCATGCAATAAAATGCAAATTAATTACTTAAAATTCACACAATTAAATTTTCTGGATTTTTGTTTTAGATTCTGTCACTCACAGTTGAAGAGTACGTATGATAAGAATGTAAGACTTCTACATGCTTTGCAAGTGGGAAAACCTGCAAAATTGTCATTGTGTATCAAATACTTGTCACCTTCTGTAATACATTTAGCCTAGTTTATTCAATGTCACACAATGTTCACACAAAAAAATACAAATAAAAAATATTTACACAATTCAGCTAGTATGATTTTTTATAATTTATTATATATATATATATATATATATAATATATATATATATATATATATATTATATATATATATATATATATTATAATATATATATATATATATATATATATATATATTTTAAACTGGTACTTCAACTTGTCCACAGCCCTGTTTTAGGTGTCAGTTCCATTATAACCTTCTATCCATTTTCTATACCCGCTTTTTCCATACTGGAACGCAGCTGGTGCCTATCTCCGGCAGTCTACAGGCAAGAGGGAGGGTACACCCTGAACAGGTCGCCAGTCCATCCCAGGGCAAGACAGGACAAACAACAATGTACACACCCATTCCCACCTGCTATCTCTCAACCTGGGCAATTTAGAGAGACCAATTGACCTAACAGTCATGTTTTTGGGCTGTGGGTGGAAGCCAGAGTAACTGGAAAGAATCCATGCATGCACGGGCAGAACATGCAAACTCCATGCAGAAAGAACCGCCAGCCAGGAGTCAAACCCAGGACCTTCTTGCTACAAGGCAACAGTGCTACCAACTGTGCCACCATGCAGCCCTCCATTATAACCAACTATAGAAATATAAAACGAAGGTATAGGAAGAAGTAGACATCACTCAGATGGAAAACAGTTTCAGACTGATTTTCTCCTCAAACCTTTGGTTGAACATGGAGCTATATTTTCCCCACTGCCACTCTTTTTTCCATGTGTTACAGTGGTACAAGTGGATAAGTTTTGATTTCTATTTTCATTAGGCACCATGGCCTTCTGTCTAGATCGAAAACAAGGGTGCAGCAACTAGATGCAGTGGGAGATTAGGCAAGTGCCAATCCAGTTAACGGCTAGAAGCTGACTGAGAAGAGTCCTACTGTTACCTGTCCCTGCTTGGCTTCTTAACTTTACCTGTGGCTCAGGTTATTTCCTCTGCTGTCTCTCCCTCATCAGGTCTATATCCCATTTGGTACCATACCTGCTTTTTGTTACATTACAACAGCAATGGGAAACAGGTCGCGAAAACATAGAGTTTGTTCCTGTAACTTACAATCTCCACATTCTCTGTCAGAATAGGCTTTATTTGATAATTGTGTCAGCTTCACTTGCATCATTTTGTTCAAATCATGCCTGTGCGCACACATCTGCAAAAATTGTGCTCAGCCGCTCTCTCCATCATGGTTGCATACCTGGAACGGTCTCAGATGGGCCACATCCTCCCTGCTGTTAGTAGCTCTTTTTAAGTCACGAACAAGGCAGGCCGATGGGCCAAGAAATAGGAACATCTCAGATGTTTATTAGAGTGAGACAATACATTTATGGAATAATGTGATAACAATGGAGGCAGTTTGATTTTAAATAAAAAAAATGCAATTTGCATAGATGGCATGGAAATTAAGTCCTTCCATTTTTTTTCATTAAACCTTTATTTAACCAGGCAAAAAACCCATTGATTTCAAGATCTCTTTCACAAGCGTGACTTGGCCTAGAAAGGCAGCAGCACACATCATAGTGGACAAGACAGATGGACAACAATAACAAGACAAACATTTAAAATCTGTAGAGTTTGAGCAATAAGGCAAATAATGTGCAGAAGATATTGCTAAAGTTATGATAGCTTGAAGCTTGAAAACAGTACAAATTTTTAGGATTTAAAACAGGCATTGTTCAAAGGATTTCTGTTGTTGGCTGCTTGATAAAAGTTGAATAAAAATAGCTGTTTTTTTCTCAGTAAAATTATAGTGTTATATAATTATATATTATAGTGTTATATAAAAAAAAAGAAATAATTGTTTTCTTTTTTAAAAATCTGAAAAGTGTGGCATGCTTTTTTATTTGGCCCCTTTTACTCTGATACCGCCTAAATTCAGTGCAATCAAATTCATTTAGGTGTTGCCTAATCTATAGTCTGTTTGTGCGTTGTTATTCTCAGTATGTCATACCTGCTTGTGTTTTGAGTTCTTGAGTTTGTGTTTTTGTTAAATTACCTGATCTAGTCCTTTGTTTTTTATCTCCCTGTAACCCAAGCCCACACCTGTTTTGTGTTTCCCCCTGATTGTCTGGTCACGTGTGTCACTGGTTCCCCCTGCTGTCCAGTTTTGTATTTAAGCCCGTTTGTTTCCTTTGTTCCCCGCTGGTTCCTTATGTGTTGTTTGGGTTTGTGTGCACGCCTGCTACCCTGTCCGTGTCCAGCCATGAACATTAAAGTGTCATCTTACCTGAAAACCTCGTGCTTCTGGAGTTCTTCCCCGCATATTGGTCCAACAAAAAAATGTATTATGACAGAAGGAACCAGCCCACAGGACCAAGTGCCCACAGGACCAGGGCTGGCGCCCTGGTAAAGCTCCGCAAAAGAGGACTTCGCACACCACTGCCTTTAATACATCTGGCAAATGTCCACTCTCTAAGCAACAAGATGGACGAGCTACGTCTTCTCACCGGTAAAAACTCAGACCTCCGCAGATCAGCGGTTCTCTGCTTCACCGAGACATGGCTGAGTGACAACATACCGGACCGCGCACTGCTGTTGCCGGACTTCCAGCTGTTCAGAGCGGATCGCAGCACGGAGCTATCAGGGAAGAAGCGAGGAGGCGGAATCTGCTTTAATATAAACGAAGCTTGGTGCAGAGACATAAAAGTGCTGGGGAAAACATGTAGTCCAGATCTGGAGTCATTTTCCATAATCTGTAAACCGTTTTATTCACCGAGAGAGTTTTCCTCATTCATAATAATCGGCTCATATTTTCCTCCGCATGGCTGAGATCAAAAACATCTTGCTGAGCTGATTACAGACGTGGAGAAAAAACACCCTGACTCTTTCATCATAATACTGGGAGATTTTAACAGCGCAGATCTCTCTAATGAGCTCCCCAAATACAGACAGCATATTAAGTGTCCCACCAGAGACAAAAACACACTGGACCACTGTTACACAGCTTTTAAGGACTCATACCATGCTGTTACCAGGGCTGCTCTGGGGCTTTCGGATCATTGCCTTATCCACCTCATCCCAACTTACAGACAGAAACTAAGAGCTTCCAAACCCTGGTTTTACACTGTTAAAAAGTGGACTGAGGAAACGAAAACAGATGCTACAGGCCTGCTTTGAATGCACAGACTGGACTGTTTTTGAAACCTCAGCCACTAATTTTAAAAGAACTAACTGATGTGGTGACATCATACATCAGTTTCTGTGAGAACATGTGTTTGCAGACCCAAGACCTTCTGCCACCTTTGGGAAAACAAGCCATGGTTAATCCACACCTCAGGAATCTCCCGCAGGGACAAGGAAGAAGCTCACAGCAGTGGAGATTGGGCGCGGTACAGGCAGGCCAGGAACAGACTTACAAAGGAGATCAAAGCAGCCAAGAGAAGCTACAGTGAGAAGCTGAAAAACAGCCTTTCTACTGGTGACAACTTCGGCTGTATGGACTGGTCTGAGAAACCCCTGACTGCCTAAAGGCCACCAGCCTTCCTGAACAAAGTCCTCGCCTGGCTAACCGTCTGAAGGGCTTCTACTGGCAGACATGACAAGAAGCCATTCCACCTCAAACCAACTCCTCCAAAATCCCATTCAGGAACACGTTCGACCAGAAAAAGCAACCAACCCCCTACCTTCAGATCCTCTGCCTGCACTAAAGATCTCTGAGGATGATGTAAATAGGCTCTTTCAGCGCATGAAAACAAAGAAAGCTGGAGGACCTGATAACGTCTCCCCATCATGCCTGAAAGCTTGTGCAAATCAACTCGCTCCAATCTTCACCTGGATCTTCAACAAGTCACTGGAGAAGTGTGAAGTCCCCTCCTGGTTCAAACGATCCACCATCATCCCAGTGCCCAAGAAACCCACCATCCAAGCATTAAATGACTACAGGCCTGTAGCCCTGACGTCTGTGGTCATGAAATCCTTTGAGCGGCTGGTGTTGAAGCACCTGAAAGACATCACAGGCCCTCTACTGGACGCCCTGCAGTTTGCTTACCGAGCAAACAGGTCGGCAAATGATGCTGTTAACTTGGGTCTACACTTCATCCTGCAACACCTCGACCGCCCAGGGACCTACGCCAGGATCCTGTTTGTAGACTTCAGCTCGGCCTTCAAGACCATCATACCAGACATCCTCCACCAGAAGCTCACCCAGCTCAACATCCCAGCCTCCACCTGTCAGTGGATCAACAGCTTCCTGACAGACCGACAGCAGCAGGTGAGACTAGGGAGCATCTTCTCCCGAACCAGATCAATAAGTACTGGTGCCCCCCAGGAGTGTGTTCTATCCCCACTCCTCTTCTCCCTGTACACAAATGACTGCACCTCAGCGGACTCATCCGTGAAACTCCTTAAGTTTGCAGATGACACCACTGTCATTGGACTGATCCAGGACGGTGATGAGTCTGCATACAGACAGGAAGTGGATCGCCTGATACACTGGTGTAGTCAGAACTGCCTGGAACTAAACCCACTCAAGACTGTGGAGATGGTAGGCTTTCGGAAAACACCACCTCCATACCCCCCCCCAAACCATCCTCAAAAAACACCGTGTCGGCTGTGGATCACTTCAGGTTCTTAGGAACCACCATCTCTGGGACCTGAGATGATTTTCACACAAAGAACTGTTCGAAAGAAGGCCCAGAGACTGTACTTCCTGAGGCAACTCAAGAAGTACAACCTTCCACAGGAGCTGGGGTCATCTTCTACACTGCCATCATTCAGTCTGTCCTGTCTTCATCCATCTCAGTGGGGGTTTGGTTCATCCACAAACAGGATAGGTCCAGACTGCAACGAATAATCAGGGATGCAGAACACATCCCCGGGCTGACCTTCCCTCCATCGGACTTATACAGGTCAAGGGTCAGGGGAAAAGAGCTGCTAAAATCTCTGCAGATCCCCCCAACACCCTGCACATAAACTGTTTTAGAGTTCTGGTTTCAGGCCGACGCTACAGAGCGCTGTTAACAAAAAACCAGCCGCCACAGAGACAGTTTCTTCCCCCAGGCTGTTTCTCTGTTGAACATTCAATAGAGTCAAAAAAACAGCAGACAGATGTTGCAAATGCACCTTTTAATTTATATATGTGTATATTTGTACATTGTAAATATTGTATATTCTGTAGTGCAAAAACAAAAACCAAAGAGCAAAGTGTACCGGAGTCAAATTCCTTGTTTGTATGTACAAACTTGGCAATAAAGCTGATTCTGATTCTGATTCTGATTCTGAATGAAGAGGGAATTCAAAAGGGGTGAAATTCTGGTGAAATTGTTCTCTCACCTGGTGACCTCTCCCAGCTCACCATGGAGAAGGTTGGAAATAGCCCGCAGCCTTCAAGACTGGATGGAGGCGTGGAAAGATTTTTTTTCCTGATCCTCGGATCCACCACACCATCGAGGCCGAGTGACAAAGGGCCCTGGGTGAAATCGCCGTTTCTATGAGGAGATCTCCTGCCCCCTCCCCCACCCTGTTCCTGTTCCAGAGGGGTTCAAGGATGAACCGCCTTCACACCCTGATCCTTTTCCTGGTCCTGTTCCGGAGGGGTTCAAGGATGAACTGCCTTCACACCCTGATCCTGTTCCTTTTCCGGAGGGGTTCTTGGACAAACTCCCTTCACACCCTGATCCTGTTCCTTTTCCGGAGGGGTTCTTGGACAAACCCCCTTCACACCCCGATCCTGTTCCTGGTTCAGTTCTGGAGGGGTCCCAAGCCGAGCCGCCCTCACACTCTGTTCCTGTCCATGAGGGGCTCGTGGATGGACTGCCTCCATCCCTGGTTCTTGTTCCGGAGGAGTTCATGGAGGAGCTCATGGAGGAGCTATCTCCACTTCCTGTTCCCTGAAAGGTGCGAGGACGCACTCACTCCACCTGCTGTGCCTCGGCAGCTCCGCCGCAGATCTCCACGGCCTCGCCGAAGGTCCCAGTGGTTTCTGCCCCCACGTCGCCGGCCTGCTGATTACCTGCTCCTACGTTGTCGGCCTGCTGATCGCCGGATCTGCCGGGGACGGCCTCCGGGCCAGCTGCCTGAACTCTTGCCCCTCCGCCCGTCCTGGTCGGGTTGTTTTGATTTTGGTTCTTGCCCTCCTTCCGAGGCCACCTCCGCCCGCCCTGGTCGGGTTTTTTTGTTTTTGGTTCTTGTGCATCTGGGATCCACCCTTAAAGGGAGGGGCTATGTCATACCTGCTTGTGTTTTGAGTTCTTGAGTTTGTGTTTTTATTAAATTACCTGGTCTAGTCTTTCGTTTTCTGTCTCCCTGCACCCCTAACCCACACCTGTTCTGTGTTTTCCCCTGATTGTCTGGTCATGTTTGCCATTAGTTCCCCCTGCTGTTCAGTAATATATTTAAGCCCGTTTTGTTTTCTTTGTTCCTTGCTGGTTCCTTATGTACTATGTGAGATTATGTCTGATCTTGCGTGTTTGCTACCCTGTCCGATCCTGCCAGGAGTAATAAAGTGTCGTCTCACCTGCGAACTTCGAGCTTCTGGAGTTCTTCCCCGCATATTGGTCCAAAAAAAACAAATTATGACGCTATCAATAAAGCTGTTCTGTGAAGGTATGGAAGAAGGTACTCTGTTCAGAAGAGACCAACGTTGAATTTTTTGGCCTTCATGTATGGTGAGGTTCCTCCAGTTATTTCTGTGTTAGCATTTATTTAATTATATCTTCTTTCACACCAGCACATTTTATTAGAATTTCGCTTTTTTCTGTAATTTTGTTTGAAACTGTTGTTTCCAAATATGTGTGCACACATTTGGTAAATAGTTGTTATATATCCTCAGATCATTAAATGTATTTGTTTATTTTTGCTGAGATATATAGAATTAACTGGAGGAGCGGACGTTTTGTGATGAAACACCAGGAAGTGGAGGAATCCATCAGGCTGTTAGAAGCATGAGAGTTGACTCTGAAGAAGCTACCAAAGATCTCTAAATGCTAAAGACTAGAAACATTGTTGTGTTTATTATGTTCTTTTTTTAGTTTTAACATTTGTGTTGTAGTTATAATTTGTTAGCTTGAATTAGTTCACTTGGTATTTCTAATGTTTGTCTTTGTGTTCCCCGCCGAACTAATATAGAACACCTAATGACAATAATAAGCACAGGGATATGAACTGAATGAGGCAAGACCATAAGAACATAATAAACAACAAGGAAATTCTCAAAAAACAAAAGAAAACCCAAACCCTAGTGGATCGTGACAGCTATAATTGTAGCAAACAATGCATAAAGTTGATTAACAAATGTCATCTTGTTGCATTATTTGCTTCAAGACAGAAATGTCTTGAAATCAAACTAGAGTACATCTTTTCTGAGGGTACTATTTGATCCTTATGTGTTACACCGAAGAACTTTCACAGATATGACACAATTCTTCTAATTGTTGTGAATAATAAAGATTTTTGGGGTCAAAAGTGTCCAGCTTGGCCACAGGTTATGAGTGCATATGATAAATACAGTGAGCCTTGTGCACCTGTTTATTTTCCTCTTCTATTTTCCATCTGCATTCTGCTGCTTTAAACAAGCATGCAGGGAATAATTTTGATTATTGTGACGTTAACCACATCTGCATTAAAACAATGACTCATTCACCGAAAGCTGCACTTATTGGTATTAAACCCTAGTTCACCCAACCCTTTTAACAGAGTGCTTCACCAAGTCAACCATTCATTTCAGGAAAATTATGTGTGCTTATACACACTGTGTATAATTCAAGTGATCTACTTGTAGCACTTAGTAAAAAAATAAAAAAATACATAAATTCATGATAAAAAGCAGCAATATCAAGAATATCAAAAGGAAATGCACAAGTTACACACTGGCTTTCACTGTGTGATAAGACTTTTAAATGAATGGATTTTATCCTATGCCTTGTGCTCTCTATGTCTCTGTTTCTATTTTCCCTTAAAGACCCTACCGCTCCCAAAAAATGGTTTAGTTAAAGTGTTATTAGGCGAGAAGCATGAGTGGGTGGTGATATTTGGTTAAATGTGGCAGTAATCAGCTTAATGCAGAGTTAAAGGGCCGATGGGACTCTGGCCAAATCTCTGGGCTATTAAAGTTGCACCATGTCCCCCGCCGTGGCCTCATTCTCAACTTTAATTATGGCAATAGTGTCTATCCCCTTTAGCTTCTCTCCCTCACATCTTGCTTTCTCACTTGTTCTAAGTTCATCTCTCATTTTTCCCCCCTTCAACTTTCTCTTCAGCCTTCTGTTTTTTTTTCAAACCTTGCATAAACTCCAGGAGCACTAGCTCACAGCTCCACCATCTGCATCTTTCTTAATATTTCATGTTTCTGATGCTCATTTAGTGTCTAGCATTCTCTTCCCTTCGCCTTCTCTCTCTCCCATCATCTTTGTTAGGGGGCTTTTCCTTCCTCCTTGTCTTGTTGCATGCTTTACAGTGTCTGTCACTGTGTGTGTGTGCTGGAAATGAATGACAGGAGTGAAAGAAAAGTTTGCCGATGATTTGATTATTAGGAGAAAAGGCCAGTGGGAGGTCTGGGGGCACAATGATTGCTTAGGTTTTAGTAATTACAAGAAAAAAGGAAAAACAGTAATTTATGTTGCCCCCCTTTTTTCTATTTCCTACTCACAAGATTTCTTTTTTTTACTTCTTTTCTAATATATGCTGGCAGTTTTTTGACTGCCTTTTGCATGCGTGACATGATTCAGCCTCCATCTACGTCTCCCTCATCCACATTTAACCCGATTCTTTTTGCAAAGCTTTTACTATTTTTGAAAGAAAATACAATAAAATTATATAACCTGTCTATCTAATTCCTTCCACTCCCTTGTGCCACTTTACTCTCTCCATATTCATCCTCTTCAATCCTTCTGTCAAACTCTCCTGCCTTTTCCCTTCCTGCCTCCATCACCTTCTTCTTCTTTTTATCTTCATTTTATTTCCCCTTTGTTTTATTCTGCCACAGGCTTCGCTTGCCTCCTGTTACAATGCGCTATCAATATTGCAAAGAAAACCACAGGCTGCAGCTTGTGCTCAACCACTCACATAAAGTCCAAATCCCTTCTAATTCATCTCCGTGGACCCTGCTTGCATAAACACATGCAGCCGCTATCTCTAAGCCATGGAGAGAAATGAACACAAAATTGCCCACTCAAAGAGCAACATAAGTACAACAGTGGAGAAACACACAAACAAATAAAAGGACACACTGAAATTGCACATACATGCACAAGTTAAACATGCAGACTGTGGTTCACAACCATAACATCATGGCCAAACATCTGTTGCCACATCTATAATTTCAACAGAACCCCAGTTTGCTATTGAGATGCGCACACTGCCAGCTGGGCTTCCACTTCTGCCAGCCTCACATCTGCACTGTTTCAGAGGACAGGTTGTGTCTACTGAATGCGTGTGGGGGGGTGTTTGTGTGCGTGTGATAAGGAGGGAAAATCATCCATCTGGTTACTCTTTTGCAGACACTTTCTGTCTTTGTACATGTAGGTACCAATATATTAATGTGTAACACATTTGTGTCACGCAGGCTCCATATTCCTTAACAATCTTTCCTATGTTAAAATGCTTTGATCTGCTTTAATTACATGACACGTTGTACCCTGAGTTGAATGTCATGAAGATCCCTTGCAGTTTTATAGTCTGATTACATTTTTCTTTATTGTGCAAATATGACCTATCTGTATGTAATTTACAGTTTCTTTTTTGTTATGTGGCACCTAAACCTGTTGAATAATAATATAAATATGTCATTATTTTTGCTTTATCAACCTGAGATGCAGTGGCATTCAAAAGTACTCATACATAAACTTTTTCATGTTTTCTCATGTCACAAGCACAAACTTCTATGGATTTTTTGACATAGCCCAACACAATGTTAGGCATGTCTGTTAAGTAAGTTTGAAAACTGTATCATGCTGTTTATAAGTAAAAAAACATGATTGTGCGATGCATTTGTATTCAGTCCCCTTTTTTGATACCCCTAAATAAATGTAATTGCTGCCAATCATCTTTCAGAAGTCACCTGATTAATAAACACAACGGTGTAATGTCATCTCTGTATAAGTACATCAGTTCTCTGAAGGTATGTTAAAGAACATTAGTGAGAAAACAGCATCATGAAGACTAAGGAACAGACCAGGCAGCTCTGGAATAAAGATGTGAAGTTTAAAGCAGGGTTGGGATTTAGATTAATATACCAAACTTTGAACATCTCACTGAGCACAGAAAATGGAGTACGGCAAACTGCAAACAAGGCTGTCCACCTTAACTACCATGCTGAATAAGAAGAGAATTAATCAGAGAAGAGGTGAAATAAAGTCGTAAGAAGCCCAAATTGCAGTTTGCCACAAGCCATGTAGGACAAACAGCAAACGTGTGGAAGAAGGTGCTGGGGGTCAGTGCAAAATTGAGCTTTCGGACCAGCATGTGAACATTGCTGTGTGTGGTGGAAAACAAACAGTGCAATTGACTCAGTACATCACCCCAGTAAAGAAACATGGTTGTGGCAGCATCATGCTGTGAAGATTCTTTTGTCAGCATGGAAAGGAAGGCAAAAGCCCTTAATGATCTAGCTCCATCATACATCAGAGATCTGATTGTTCCATATGTTCCTAACAGGGCACTTCGTTCTCAGACTGCAGGTTTACTGGTGGTTCCTAGAGTCTCTAAAAGTAGAATGGGAGGCAGATCCTTTAGTTATCAGGCTCCTCTCCTGTGGAACTAGCTCCCAGTTTTAGACCGTGAAGCAGACACCCTGTCTACTTTTAAGGCTAGGCTTAAAACTTTCCTTTTTGATAAAGCTTATAGTTAGAGTGGCTTAGTTTATCCCTGTCGGAGGGAATAAGGGGGAGTCAGGTTTAGCCTAAACCGGCTCAGTTATGGTTGAGGTGCAAACACACCCTCCATTTCTGCTACCTGTATGACCCCTTGTCTTTTCCAATGGTTATAATCAGTCTGACAGAGAGAGGTATCCCAATCTTTGTGGTTTGACATTGTTGAAAATAAGCGCTGTTTAACTAAATAATCTGAACTGAAACTATCTGTGTAGTTATGCTGCTATAGGCTTAGGCTGCTGGAAGACATAATGACCACTTTCACCCTCTTCGCTACATTCTCACACTACTCTCCAATTTTGCATTATTTGCTGTTATTTCAGCTTTTAACTTTGTTCTCTCTTTTCTCTTCCTAGAAGCTACACCTGGCCTGACTCTGTGTCTACCTGTGACACCTTTCTGGAGAGGGGAATCATCCGAGCATCTGCTGGCAACAACTTAATGCTCACCCTCTACCGATGATCCACATGGCTCTGTCTTTTAGTGTTTAACCCTTTCTCTCTCCTAGACATGGCGATTGACTGAGCTTTACTGTAACTAATTATATGTGCTCTCTTTCAGACTCTAACATTGAAAACTGGCTCAGAGTTTATATGTTCTCTTTGTGTCTCTGCTCTGTTCTCTCAAACCCCCAGTCAGTCGTGGCAGATGGCCGCTCACACTGAGCTTGGTTCTGCTGGAGGTTTCTTCCTGTTAAAAGGGAGTTTTTCCTCTCCACTGTCGCTACATGCATGCTCAGTATGAGGGATTGCTGCAAAGTCAACGCCAGTGACTGTCCACTGTCTCTACATGCTCATCTGGGAGGAGTGAATGCTGCAAGTCACTGACTCGATGCAATCTGCTGGGTTTCCTTAGACAGAAAAACTTTTTATCCAATTTGAATAAATAACTGAATCTGACTGCGCTGTTCAATGGTTAGGATTAATTGGAATGTATGTACCTGACTGTTGTGAAGTGCCTTGAGACAACATGTGTTGTGAATTGGCGCTATATAAATAAAACTGAATGGAATTGAATTGAAGAGAGAATTAACTGATTAATGGGGCTGACTAAATTTCAATCCTGGAAGAAACCATTAAAAGAATTGAGGTTGGGGCAAGGGTTCGCCCTCCAGCAGGACCCCAAACATAAAGCCAGAGCTTGAAATAAAAGTCTTAGATTAAAGTAACAATAATGTGTTTTAACGGCCCAGACAGAAAAGCCCAAACTTAAATGCAATTGGGAATTTGTGGCATGACTTGAAAGCTGATGTGCCAAAATGCTCTCCACCCAATCCTACTGAGCTTGAGCCATTTTACAGTAACGAATATATAAATATTTTAGTCTAACTGTACAAGGCTGGCATGGAAACACATTAAAGACTTTATTTTGGAGTCAAAGCTGCTTCTACCAAATATTGACTTGGGTGGGCGAAATACAAATGCTATGCAGACTTTTTCCTTGTAAAATAATTTTTAAAACCAAGTGTTATTTGTTTTCTATTTTACAATCATGCAAAGTGGTCTATAAGATACAGTAAATCTCAAACAAACTGCAGTTTGTGGTTGCAAAAATGACAAAACTTGAAAAGTTCAAGGAGTATGAATAGTTCTGCAAGGCACTCTTTCACAGGCATGTGAAAAGTATATCATTTATCAGCATCAAATGCAAAATATTATTTTTTACACATACTAGAAATGCTTATATTAACATAGTGTTTTTTCACCCCATTGGCTTAAGACATAACCTTGTAATTTACTGGCAGGTGGAGCTGTGTGCCTTTGATACATATGTAGTTTTTTTACAGATATTTATTTATTTTTGCGTCAACACAGTATGCCTAATAAGTTAAAACATCGATTTGGATCAAAGTGCATGGCTCCATTTATCAATTCTAGATGCTGTCTGTAAGATTGGATAGGTATTTTGAAAGATATGAGTATTGATTAAATATATCAGCATTCATACCTTCAGGTTCTTGCAAAGACTGACGGGCTCAATTTCATTTTAATTAAGCCTTTAGGTGGTTCTGTTTGTATTCAATTGCAAAACATCTGAAGTATTACATTCCGCAACTTGGTCTAAGTAGAATTCTATGTTTGAAGCTATACCTGTCACTTGCTAGAACATACCAAAGTCAACAAGCTAACAACAATAAACTGGGCTTCTTACAGTTAGTGAAAAAGCTGTCCAGTCTCTGTTTCCACGTGGACAGCAGGAAGATGTTTACTACAAAACGGAAGACGTGACCAAGTCTCTACAGACAGAATAAGCCATAGAAAGAGCGAGAGGCAGCAAACCTGGCTGTGGGTGGACAACATGAAGAGGTGCAAAAGATGTATAAATATACACATTTTATATAACTACCACCAGCTTTTTGTCACTGACTGAACAGTAAGCATAGTATAAACCTTCAAGTAAATAGATTTACAACCACCAAATGTGCAGGTTTTAACCAGGACACCAAAAGTGCATTTGGAGAATTTGGAGAGTTATAGGTCAAAAACAGGGAAGGCCTCCTTTTTCTGTTAAAACAGCATCTCTTGATTCACTCTGCCCTGCATCACGAAGAGCTGAATAGACTAAAGCAAAAAAAAAAAAAAAACAAACTGAGATACAAACAGCATTAAGCCACATTAAAGAAGATTAGGGCAAGCAATCAAGTGTTGGTTACCATGGGAACACCAAGCCTAAACTGTTATTAAGTAAAGCTCCGTAGCTATAGCCGAGACTAAGATTTTACAATGAGAATAAGCTAAATGTTATCTGCATGGCACTCACCCCCATCCCCCATCCTGCTGATTTATGGGTGTAATTCCGGATCTATGTCCCAGATAATCCTTGTCCACTAAATGTATTTATGCTTGTTCTGGTTATTTATTGCAACACAGACAGGGAAAATATTTTGTTTCAGTCATATTTTAACAGTAAGAATTTTTGTGTGTTCTCTACTAAGTTGTGATCAATAAGGATTTTCTAAAGAAGTGAATTTGTGACCAGATGCCATGACAGGAATTGCCCTGCATCTAGAGAATCCAAACAAATAAAAGGAGGGTGAGCTGCTAGTCAGGCCTCAAATCATGCTTTTAAAAGGTAACAAGCTACAGTACACGTCAAAATAAAAAAAAGAAAAAAATTTTTTCAAGCTAAGCATTCAAGAACATATTGTACATATTTGCGCCTGATCTTCAAAAGAGTTGCATGTATAGAAATATGTGCAAACTGGATTGTGTGCGCAAAGCTAATCTACAAACCAGGAACACATCAATTTGCGTGCGTAAAATGAGTTGAACAGTAGGTGCAAACTTTTTAGCATGTTTGCCTTCATGAAATATGCAAACCATACACTAATGACCCAAATGTGAATATGTGGAAAGAGGATATGCAAATGTAAATCCTTACCACTTGCAATGCGATTTATCAAACCTGATTGCAGGTGCTTTTTTTGCATCTATTTTAGCACATTTGAAAGGCAGGTACAGACTCGTATGCAGAAATGTAGTGCGATGTTATTTGACTAACAAAAATGGAATATTAACAGCCATCAGAGACCAGAAAACCATGACGGAGCTATTTTTTCTTTTTTTTTTCTTTTGCATAAGCAATTTTGCACTCAATTTGCAGATCATGTGGGTCCAAAGGGTGGCCATGCACCCCCTTAAGGTGCGCTCCGACCAACTGGGATTTCAGCGAATTTTCGTGATGCTTTATTTATGGAAACAACCCCGCTGCCGTCGAAGTCCCTGGTTTCACCAGAGAGGGAACCGGTTTGGAAAGTACCACCACCTACTCCAGGAGCAGCATCTGGATGACTGTCGCTTTCAACTGTACTTCCGTCTATTTAGGACCCAGTTTGAGGACCTGCTGTCTCACGTCTATCACAGCTTTCTCTCGCTTTGCTGTATTCTCACTAATCGCGCCGTTCGTGTCACATCCTTCACATCACTTTGCTCCTTACATAGGGTTAATATGTAAATCACTTGCTCCTGTCGCGTCATTCGCGTTTGGTCGGAACAGACCTTTACAGATAGGGTGTGGAGCTTGGCCATCCAGGAGGAAGTTGAAGAAGAGCCACTGCTCCGTCACATTGAGAGGAGTCAGCTGAGATGGCTTAGGCATCTGTTCCAGAGGAACCATGGATGCCTTCCTTGGGGGGCTGTTTCCCACGTGTCACGTCCCACTAGGAGGAGGCCCAGGGGACGGCCCAGGAAAAGCTGCAGGGACTATTGCCTCTTTTCCATTAGAACCAAATCTATTTGGGTCGAGTCAGTTAAACACAGTTTAATTACTTCCATTACAATTGAGTACCATCCAATGCAGCGGGATCGTTAATTGCAAGGCAACCCCAAGGTCCAAAGTGATGGGCAGTGAGACCCAAAATACTGTGGATAAGTACAGGAGACAGAGGGAAGCCATGCTGTATCAAACGGAAAGTCAAAACTAGAGGACATGGGTAACCTACCGCTAACTAATGCTAGCTTGCTATAAAAGTGCTCATATACACAAAAAGCCTAAAGTAAAACAATTTAACAGCTGAAGATAGTTATTGAAATATGCTATGACTAGTGGTGCTGCCCCCTAGCCAATCAAAGACCAACACTCTTCTTACGCCATGTCTTTAGTGCTACTCAGAACTGTTGGAACCATAAGCAAGCAGGTAGAATAGCACCTGCTTGCTCGATTTCCATTAGTAATGTTACCGTTACTAATGGAATTCACATTGCAAGTAACTAAAAGGGGGCATATGTATGTCAGCTGGCCTGGTAACGCCTCAGGCCTCCCCCAGAGAAGCTGGAGGAGGTGTCTGGGGAGAGGGGGCATCTCTGGACGTCTCTGTTGAGATCACTAACCCCGCTACCTTGTTCCGGATAAGCAGAAGAGAACGAGTACGAGAACTGCTTGTGTGATCATTTAGACCAGATCTAAAAATTTTTAATGTTTGATTAAATGCACAAACCTAGTGGGGCATCTAGGCTCTAGTCTATCCCTTTTAGTGATTAATGTATTTTTACCACTGCTGCCTCAACATGTCTCCCAACATGCCAAAGGGTAAGGAAAGTGTCTGACCTCAGAGCCCACCGGTGGATGCTGAGATGATGGAAAGGCTGAATACAAGCAGGTGGGCAGCAGTGGTGCATGATAATCAAAATGAAGCAGAAGTTTTACAGCTTAAGTAGACCAGTCAAGTAAGGAAAGCCTGGTATCTTTTTTGGAGTTTGCAAATGCTCACATCTGAAGCATCAGCACAGCTTGTGTTGACTGCCTACACATCATGGATCCAACCTAGCAAAGGAAAAAAGCATGAGATTTTCATGACATATTCTGTTGTGAAAATGCAACACTGCCAAAAGTCATGATTAACCAAAACTTTTGGACTTTGTTCTGTTTACATGAACAGATTCCAGTTTGTTCATGTAAATGATAAATCCTCTTTAAACTCCAGGGTTGATTGTGGAGTACCACAGGTTTCAATACTTGGGCCAATTCTCTTTACTATATATATGCTTCCAATAGGTCAAATTATCAGACAGCATTGAATAAATTTTCACTGTTACGCTGATGATACTCAGCTTTACTTATCCATGAATCCTGATGAGCCCAACCAGTTAGATTGACTACAAGCATGTCCTGAAGACATAAAAACTTGGATGACTTTAAATTTTCTGCTTCTAAATTCAGACAAGACAGAAGTTGTCATCTTGGACTGGAGTCTTTAAAAACAAAACTGCTTTATCAGTCACTTAACCTGGATGGCATTAAATTCACCTCCGATAATAAAGTAAAAAAACCTTGGTTTTTTTTTTTGACCAGGACATGTAATTTAAATCCCATATTAAACAGGTTTCTAGGATTTCCTTCTTTCATCTCCGGGACATTGCCAGAATTAAAAATCCTGTCCAGGAGTGACGCTGAAAAAATAGTCCATGCATTTCTTACTTCAAGGCTGGACTATTGTAATTTTTTGCTATCAGGATGTCTACAAAATGCAGTTAAAAAGCCTTCAGCTGATCCAAAATGCTGCAGCAAGAGTTCTGATGAAAATTAAAAAGAGAGATCATATTTCCCCTACTTTAGCTTCCCTTATTGGCTCCCCTGTTAAATCCGAATAGAATTTAAAAATTTCCCCCTCCCCATATAAAAGCCCTTAATGATCTAGCTCCATCATACATCAGAGATTGATTTTCCATATGTTCCTAACAGAGCACTTCGTTTCCAGACTGCGGTTTTACTGGTGGTTCCCTAGAGTCTCTAATAAATGGGAGGCAGATCCTTTAGTTATCAGGCTCCTCTCCTTGGGGAAAACCCTCCCCAGTTTTTAGTAAGTGAGGCAGACACCCTGTCTACTTTTAAGGCTAGGCTTAAAAACTTTTTCCTTTTTGATAAAGGTTTTTAAGTTAGAGTGGCTTAGGTTATCCTGAGCTATCTTCCTTATTTTTACCTCTGTCTTTTCCCTCCCGTTGGGTTGGACTAAGGGGGAGTCAGGTTTAGCCTAAAAAGGCTCAGTTATTGGTTGAGGTGCAACACACCCTCCATTTCTGCTACCAGTATGACCCCCCCTTTTTCCAATAGTTATAATCAATCTGACAGAGAGAGGTATCCAATCGTTGGGGTTTTTAGTATAACAATGGCTTTGTGGGGCTCTAGAAGGACAAGCTGTCTACTTTTAAGGCTAGGTTAAAAAATTTTCCCTTTTTGATAAAGTTTATGGTTAGAGTGCTTAGGTTATCTGAGCTAACTCTATAGTTTTGCTGCTATAGGCTTAGGCTGTATAATGACCTTTTTTCCCCCCTGTTCGCTACTTCTCACACTACTCTCCCATTTTGCATTTTTTGCTGTTATTTCAGCTTTTAACTTTTTTTCTCTCTTTCTTTTCCCTCGGAAGCTACACCGGGCCCCTGACTCTGTGTCCTACCTGTGACACCTTTTCTGGTAGAGGGGCATCGTCCGAGGTTTTCTGCTGGCAACAACTTAAAATGCTCACCCTCCCCCCGATTATCCACAAGGCCCTGCCTTTCAGTTTTTTAAACCTGTCTCTCTCCTAGACAAAGCTACTGACGGAGCTTCTACTGGGGAACTAACTCTATTGTGCTCTCTTTCAGACTCTAACCTTGAAAAACGGGGCTCGGGTTTAAAAATTCTATTTTTTTTTCCTTCTAGGTGAAACCCCGACTAAAGGAGCTACATCCATAAACTTTTTTATTTTTCCTTCCCGTAGAAAGTACTCCTGGGAATCAGTGCTTCTCTTTTGGGGTCTCTTCCCTTCTGTTCTTTTAAACCCCCAGTTCGGTCAGGGCAGATGGCCTTCACACTGAACCTTTTGTTTCTGCTGGGGTTTCCTCCTGTTAAAAGGGGAGTTTTTCCTCTCCAAAACTGTCCCCTACATGCATGCTCATAAATGAGTGAATGCTGCAAGTCATGGACTGGATGCAATCTGCTTGGGTTTTCCCTTTAGACAGAAATTTTTTTTTTATCCAATTTGAATAAATATTGAATCCTACTGCACTGTTCAATGGTTGAGGATTAATTTGGGAATTTTATGTACCTGACTTTTGAGAAGTGCCTTGAGACAAGATGTGTTGTGAATTGGCGCTATATAAATAAAACTGAATTGAATTGAATTGAATTGAATCTTATTATGTCAACGAAACACAAATTTGTATGCTCATCATTCATTACATAGAAGTGTCGACACTGCTTATCCAGGAAGGGGTGTCCACTCCTACAAATTGAATTGGGAACATTAATATTCCACTTTGGCCCCTGTGCACCCGAGATCTCACACAGTGAAGTGAAGAGAGACGTATAATGTTCTTTCAGCATATGCGCTGGGTGCCGTCCATCTGCGTGATAGCCCCCAAAACAGTACTTATTTCCCTTCCCCACTCCTCTTAGACTACTAGGGAAACCACTACAATCAACCGGCCCAGTGGGGAGAGACAAAAGGAGAGTGAGGAGCAGTCTCTATGCAGCACTTGCATTTTTAAACCCCATCACGGGGCTTTTTCAGCCCTTTTAGTCTACTTCATTTCCCCGCTTTAAAGTTTCTTTTTACGAGAAAGATCCCTTTTGTAAACCCTTTGGGCCCCCTTTTTTGAGCCAATTGAGTTCATCAGCATGTACTACAGGCTGCCGTATTGCAACAGAGGTCACCTCCTATCTGCAGTCTGGGGACTCCTCAATCCCATTACCTTTTTTTTTCCAAGGGGAAAAACCTTACCCCTTTACTCCCCTTTTGGGCTGGTACCCCACCCCTCCCTGATTAAAAAACAAAACCTAAAAAAAAGGGTTTTTGCCCTTTTTGGGGAAAACAGTCATTTTTATAGGCTCATGGGGGGATGAGATTTAAAATAAATTTTTTTGGGTTTGAATTCCTTTGGGGTTTTTTCCCCACTAAGAGCTTTGTCTAACTATTTCACTTCTCTCACTTTCTTCTATCATTTTTTGAGACTATGAGTAGAAACCACAGATATTTTCTCATGTTTAACTTGTCTTTCAATGTATTTTTCTTCCTTTTTGTCCTGTAAACCAATTTCAATGAGTTTCTTTATTAATATTTAAATTTGGGGTTTAAATTCCCCTTTTCCCTACATTTTACACACATAACATATTTTTAAAAAAACCCCTTTACTAAAAATAAATCTAAAGTCGAAAGGGTTTTGAAAGGTTAAAATTTTTCTTGTGCCCTTGGGCCGGCAAAAAAGGGAAAAAATAGACACTTCAAAATTGGAAAAAAAAAGGAACGGGGAAGTGTGGGACAAAAAACCAGCCCCCAAACCCAAAACATAAACCATTATCATGGAACATCTGTCCACCCTTTTGACCTCCTCAGCTTATGTCAAATAAGTCAGATTAAACTGTAGTGAGATGGATGGGAAAAAGATACATTGTTCAAGTTTTTTGGGGAAAATCCGGTTCTGTTTTTTATAAATTTTTGTTTAATGTGTTTGTGGGGGTCTAGTCCGGGGAAAGCTGAGTCTTATTTTTCTTCTGTGACATATCTGCAGAAATTAAACCCCATAAAAAGTGACAATTACCCCCAAATATTTTTTTTTTAACTGAAATTTTAAAACAGTTTTTTTCAGCTGTAAGGTTTAAAAAATGGGATCAGTGCAAACTGTGTGTATAGCACAAAAGAAAAGCTTTGCCCTGCTTACCCTGGTTTTTCCATGTTTTTGTTTAAAAGGTCCCCAATCCAAGAATTTGTGGCCCAAAAATTCTTTGGGAAAAGGGTTTTGTTTTAAATTTTAATGATTTTTTTTTAAAAGAATTTTCATAAAAAATAAAATTTAGGTGGGGGGCTTTTTCTGTAGTAAAATCTGTAAAATGTGTGGTTTCACTTTTTAAATTTTGTGTTGTTTAAAGTAATGTGGATCGTTAGAGTAGCTTGCTGATACAAAAGACGTAAACCAAGGGCATATTTTTTTGTATGCCTTTCTCGGGGGCAAATTTTTGCTCTTTATTTTTCACCATCCCTTTTTAGATTTTTCACCCCATTTGAATAAGAGTGAAAGTTGAAAGGGGGATTTTTTTAAATCGGGCCCAACATGTATGGTTTTTTTGCCAGTGGTCATTTTCTTTGGGACTTTTCGGGTCTCTTTTAAAAAATGTGGGTAATCACAAAAAACCGGGGGGCCTAAAACTGGTCTTTTGTCTTTTTTCATCCCCAAATTTTTTGGGGATCTATATAAGACAAAATGGGGGGCCCCCCCCGCAGCGACCCACTCACCTCTTTTTTGGGAAAACAGGGGAAATTTTGGCAACCAATTGGAGGGGCCCGGGGATTTAAAACCAAATCCCCGGCACCATTGATTCCTTCTTTACTTAAATTTTTCCCCACTCCATTTTCAACCTTTAATCTTTGTTTCAACCGCATCTTTCGCAAAACTACGGGGGTTTTTTTATGCTTGCGCTGGTGACCCAAAACCTTTTTACAAAAGGGAATTTTCCCACTTTAAATAAAAAAGGCCTATAAGCCAAGCCAGCTTAAATCCTAAAATTTTTTTTGATCTTTTTTTTGTTTGATCGGGGAAAAAAAACACTTTTTGGCCCACTTTTTTGGCCCTAAATTGCCCAAAGAAAATTTGACCCTTGTTTTTAATGTGGGAAAAAATAATGGGATTCTTTTTTAGCCCTGCTGTGTGCTTTCTTGCCGGCTTGTAAACATTAAAAACTTTAAAAAAGATTTAAAAAATGTACTTTGAATTTAAAAGGTTTTTTAACAATTCTTAAAATAATAAGCTTAAACAATTTTTAAAAAATTTCAAGTCAGAACTTTTAATAATTTCACACATTGGGTGTTAAATAAAAGTTGTGCCCTTTTAAATGTCTAAAAAAAAAAGTGTTTTTAATAAAAGGGAAATTTGTTTAACAAATGTGAACACTACAGTATCCAAATCAGGCCATCTTTTTATATTTTATATTCTGACACATTTGTGTGTTTTCAACTAGAACTGTACATGGATAAATGTTACATTTTATGTCCTAAAAGTTTTGAAATGGCAATCAATATGACACTCATAGCTCAGCTTAAACATATCTCCAGTTGTTTTACCAGCGTGGCAGCTGGTTAAATTGGATCTCACAAAAGCTGTGATTGATCTGCTCATGCTCAACATATATATTTAATTTATTCTGCTATAATTCAGAACTAGTTTGTAGCTGTGTGGATATCAGATCAGCACACCTACATTTGACATGTTGCCTAATTCAATATATTAAGAATTAGTCTGATGCAGTCAGAAAAAACTACAACATCCAAGCCAAAAAATATTTGAATCAGATGAAGTACACTTTGGTTTAGCAAAATAAAATTGTTCGATTATGTTAAATTAGAAACCTCAAATGCTGCAGGTCTACCAGATACACAAACAATAGCTGAATAACAAAAATATGAACACAACACTAGTGTTAAGAAGTCTTGCATAATCTTCAACAATATGCAGAACAAATTGGGATAAGTTATCTGATTCAAGATATTTAGGCAACATTTCTTCACCTTAACAGCTGAAATTTTCATATTTTTTGAGTATCAGCATAGAGGTTAATATTTTCTAAAATCGTTATTATAAAATTGACTGGCATTAGAAGAATAAATGAGGGGCCTTAAACCTCTCAGGACTGTGTTCAAATTGGCCATTAGTTAAAGCAATTAGGCGGAGTATACCAAGGCCACACAGCCTTAAAGCTCTGGCAGTCTGCCACAGACAAAACTGGAAGGTGCACAACATGCAGCATGCATTCCTGACTATTCTGTCTATTCCACTTGGGGGGAAATTGATTTTTGGGTCATGGGAAATATCCAGGAAACAATTAAGCTAATTTAATATACAGTTACTGCTATAAGTATAATACCATTGCTGTTTGGCACAATGGAAGTAAGTGAGTAAGTAAACTTTATGTATAAAGCACCTTTCACAGGTTAGAAACCAAGAAGTGTTTTACAGTAAATACAAGCATAAAAACACAGATGATAAAACATAAAACAAAAGAATAAAAAAATAGAATACATGTATCATCATACAACATAAAATTAGTTAAAAGCCAGTCTGAAAAAATAAGTCTTCAACTGCTTCTTAAAAGAATCAACAGAATTCAGACAGCACAAAGATGGAGGAAACACATTCCACATTCTAAGGGCCACAGCTCTAAAGGATTCAACCCCTCTGGGCTTAAAATGTGTTCTGGGAACCATTACCAGCTTTTGACTTTTCACTGTCTCCCTATACAGTTCTCTTCTAATGGCTTTACATAGATATTGCTACACTTATGTTTTTTTTTTTCTATTCCAAATTCAATAATGAAGAGAAGCTTCCTGCTGTGGGACTTCTATCTAATATTTTTTTACAGCGAAGCACCAGAGATTTCAAATGTGGCCCTCAGTTCCCTTGTGGCTTAGTAGTTTATTGTCAGTACTGCCTAAACCAGTTGTGGAGTTTGTCTACCATCCCATGCTGTGCTCTCACATCTGTATTTATTACTTTATGCCGTGTCACCTCCTACAGCTGCTAATTTGAAACACTATTAAAATAGCAAGAGTTGAATTACTTTAGCTTCCTTTCTAATGAGAACCGTAGCATGGGAGAAAACGGCATGAATTCAACTATGTTACTCTACCTATGTCTAAAAAGGCGTAGGCTTTATCATTTTTACATCTTTTGGTTTTTATTTGTGTTTATATACCCATTTCCATGTTGGTAAGCAAAACTTTGCACAATAAAAGGTAAACAAAATATAAAAGTGTAAAAGACAAAAGCCATCACAAGGCAGAAAACTTAGCCAAAGGTTACAAAACAGTGATGACCTTTAATCTAGAACGCTAAACCTGAGCACTAATGCATAACACAATAACCGACTAAGACAACAGTAGTAATAGAAAAATCTTCCGGTCGGATTCAAATTCAGAAAGTGTAGATATTCATTAAGATTTGTCCGACGATGAGGACATGGAAAGGAGAACTGTGGTCTTAGTGCGATGGCTTGCTGACTACATAAACCCGCACCCTTTAAAAACGATCTGTGTTCTCCTTAGTCTGCCTGTAATTCACCAAATAAAGCATTTTGTAAAAGAAAGCACCTGATTCTCATCTGATGAACCTTATGGTGATAAAAAAGAAAAAAAAAAAACAAGTTCTACAATGGTCTGGCTGTTAACTGTACTAAAGCCATCTGCTATGACCATGACAAGAAGAATGTTGTATCTCTATCCCCCCACTTTGGATAGTACCTATTCCCAAATCCAAAATTTCAACTGTTTCATAATTCTGGGTCAACAAGTGTTTTCAACAGAGAAAAATGCTTTTGTGGGTACACAGAAATCCTGGATAAATTATTTTTATAGCAGATGTGGTCACTATTGCTATGTTTTATGTTTGCTGAGGACCCCAAAGCAGGTAGGAGGCAACTTATGATAAAAGTATTTAATGGTATCAGAAATGTCCAGAAACTTAAAACTACACAGGAGTATAGGTGAGCAACAGGGAAAAGGTAGGGTAACGAACAGGGGTCAACAACAGTCATGAAAAAGTCAAATAAGTACATTTAAAAAGATATTCTTTATTATTGAGAGCAATGTGTACTGGGGTCAATTTCCTTGTTTGTCTGTGCAAACTTGGCAATAAAGCTGATTCTGATTCCGAAAACAGACAGGTAAACAGGTATAAATCCAAGAGAGAACTAAGGATGATTACTGGTGGGTCTAAAAACTGGGTGAAAACAGCTGTGCAAGGCAAGCAGTCTAAGAGAACACTGAAAAGTAATGACAAACATGCTCAACAGGGAAACATGTTCAACAGGGAAACCATTACTAGAAGAAAAATTAAAACTACAGAATTAGAAACAGGGATTAACAGAAAGTAATTGAAACACATTGCATAAAACCAGACTAACAAAATAAAACCTAGGTTAAGGTTCATAAAGAGAAGAACAGCAACTAAGACTGAATTCTAATCAATATATCAATGACTTAAAGGTCAACAAAAACCACAAATTGAGGAAAAAACTGGAATCCTTTTTCTATGTAGCCAATAAGTGACCATATCCAGAAATAAATCCATTCCGTGATTAGCATGAGAGATTTTCGGATAGTAGCTATACATATATTTCATTATCCATATATGGCAGTGTTTTAGTGATCATGATTAAAAACAATATGGAAAACACGTGTCATTTATTCATGCTTCATGCCCATAACAATTTTTAGACTTTTTTATTTATAAAATGATATGTCCTTGAGTACTTTTACTTCAACTACACTGCATGTCACCCATTACCCTTTAAACTCAATGCTCTGATTTTGTATTTATTCTGTGAAGTAAGACTTCGCCTGTGGCTATAGCCTAGTAAAGTCAACGTGCAGAGGCTGTCTTTATTTATTACTACATTTATTTCACTAACATTATCTATCTATAAATAATGTAGATCAAATCACACAATTTTCAGTTTAACAAGAAACAATTGATCATTATTATGTCAAATGAGATTAATTTCCTATGAGCCGAACCATTCCTTGCATGGCTCTTGACATGTTCATGATTATGCTGAGTCCACAGGATAATGTATGCTATGCCATCAATAAATCTGATGGATCAAGTCAAAGAGCACAAAGGTTAGAACAAAAAAGGTAACCATGCTGCATTTTATATTTCAAGGCATCACCAAAGATTCAAATGATAACTTTCATCAGAAGCCTTATTGGAAATTCCAGTTGGACATGCTACAGGGATAACTCAATTTTTACAGTTTAGGTTTTTATAGTTGCATCTTGTTGGATGAAAAAAATTCTTAAGAAGAACACGAGCACAAGAACAGGTCTAATATGGACATCACATGCCTTTCCTGTCAAATCCACATCAATATTTCATATTTACCACAGTATTTATCCGTTTTGTTTATTATTTATGAATGTCATTTAATGTGTCACAATGCACACAAAGGATTTTTATGTGTTTATGGTTTTTGTAACCGTGCCATTTAGATAATGTCAAACCATAAGTTCCTCTGGCATCTCTGTAACACTATTACACCGCCATTGACAAGTCTATTCTCAGCAAATAAGTGTTGCTTCTTCTCAACACTTGATCCTTAATTATTCATATGGAACTGAATAGGACATTGTTTATCAAGGCTACGGGAACAGGGAACTTGCACTCTGGTCTGTGTGTGTATATTTGTGTGTGCATGCGCATGTATAGTAGGAGTTTTGTAAGAGGAAAAAAAGTGAAAAAAAGATATTAACCTCGTGCACAGGGAGCCAAGTTTCTAATTGGTAATTAAAATACCTTTGACAAACTAGCCTTTACTGTCTTCTCGCTATTGGTATGGTAATGAGGGTTGGAGAGGTAAACTGCTTTCCCACCAGAGAGAAACAGTGAAGAAAGAGTATGTGTGTGCCTATGAGTGTGTGTATGTGTGTCTGTTTGTCACATAAACTCTTTGCTTACTTTAGCATGCGGACTTCAATTGACCCCACGATGTCTATATACAAACACTTTGACACTACAAACTATGGTCAGAAACAGTAACGTCAACACTACATCACACATTGGCAGCAACAAATTTTAATCTGGCTTGACCAGCTTAATTTATTTGAGATGCGCCTAGGCCTAATGACTTAATCCAACAGACATACCCTTTACTTACACCAATTCAGGACTTTGGGCATGTATTAGGCCACTTTAAATGTTTTTATTTGATAGGATAGTGTTCTTTTGACAACCTAGGAAATGAAAATTCCCTCAAATGAAAATACAGGACATTGGTATTTTTAATAAAATAGTTATGCAATATTTTAGTTTTAATAAAAATGTCCAGTTTCAAATCCAAATTTATTTGCCAAGAATAGGACTGCAGATCTCCATGGTGGTTATTTGGATTAATTAGAAATATAATTTCTGAAATAATGTATTCTTTTTTTGTCTGGTGAATTCAAAAAAAGAAGAAGAAGGTTTTGGTGTTTCACCTCAAAACAGAGTTTATTGCTTTCTTTTTGAACAGGAATTCAATTCAATTTCAATTTACAAAGAACAAAAAATTCTTAGATTGAAAAAGTCTGAAAGGCCTCAGTTCCAAAGTTTTCGGAAAACATTTTTTAGTTCGAGAATATCTGACAAATTATTTTATTTGAAGTTCTTTTAATGCATGATAAACAAAAGTCCAAACACTGGACACAGCACACTACAAAATCTAAAATCTGTTGTCAGCTTTAGGTTAAAGGGTAAAGTTTTTCATCACCTCCCCCTTCAACAATAAACTTCAAATATAACCAGACCAGCTGTTATAGTTATGTTGTTTTTTTTTTTCCATTTGATAATGGTTTTCCCTTTCTTAACAGTTCAAGGCCACCTTTGAGGTATTTCTTTTCATAATGAAACAACGATTTTCAAAGGGTGTTTTTAATGGTTGGCGGGGTGTTCAGTTTTGGACTTAGACTTTTATGTTTCCTGGCCATACTGTTGTAATGTTTGAACAATAGGATTTGGCATTCACATTGGAAGGTAGCTGTGTACTGGTAGGATCTTAATCACAAGATAATTCATCTTTCCAGGTCAGGTTAAGTTAAAAGTGGTCCTGCTGAAACAAGAAAACACAATATAACTAGTGGTATGTGAATCCCTAAAATCTACAGTGCTGTCCACCCATTACACATTACTTCTTTATGTTTTTTTTTCCCCTCCTTGAACCGCCATCTTAACGTGGTGGAGGGGTTTGAGTGCTCGAATGATCCTAGAGGCTATGTTGTCTGGGGTTAAAACCCCTGGTGGGGTTTTCCCATGGCAAACAGGGTCTAGGGGACATGTCAGACAAAAGGGATGTTTAAGACACCCTATGAGGACAATTAACGAGGCACGTGATGTCGGTGGTACGCGGAGGCGGGGTCCCATTGGAAACCCGGCCGGGGTCGGGATCGTCAGAGAGCGCCTGGTGGTGGGTTGCTCCCGTGGGGCCCGGCCGGGCCAACCCGAACGAGAGATGCGAGGCCCGCCCCAGGAGCCCACCACCCGCAGGGGAACCGTGAGGGACGGTGGACAAAGAGGATTGGGCGGCAGACAAAGGTGGAGACCTCGGGGGAGGCCCGATCCCGGATGCGCAGGCTGGCTCTAGGGACAGGAATGGTTCACCTCACTGCGGGCGGGGGGGGATTAGCCTGAGCTTGTGGCGGGAAGGTCGAGAATATCGACTAGAAATAGTTGGACTCGCCTCACACACAGCGTGGGCTCTGGAACCTAGCTCCTCAAGAGGGGCTAGGATTACTCTACTCTGAGGGCCCACGGGGAGAGGCGGCGGCTGGGTGGGTGCCTTGTGCCCCCCACCTCAGCCGTCTCTGTGTTGGTGTTTACCCGGTGTGTATGAGAGGGTCGCATCCCTGCGCCTTTGGGTTGGGGGACAGGTCTTGACTGTCGTTGTCGCCTATGGCCGAACGGTAGTGCGAGTGAGTACCCGCCTTCTTGGCATCCCTGTTGGGGGTGCGGATAGTGCCCCTCCGGGGGGGGACATCCAATATCTGCTGGGGGACTTCAAACCCCATTGGCGGGAAAACGACAGTGGCACACCTGGAGAGGCAGATCGGGAGGAATGGCCTTCCCAATCTGAATCCGAGTAGTGGTGTTCATTATTGGGACTTCTGTGAAGTCACAGATGTCCATAAGAACACCATGTTTCATCCATCAATGTCCATCAGTGCACTTTGGCACCGGACACCCTAGGCAGGAGGTGATGATCGACTTTGTGTCGGGTCATCAGACTTCGCGCCGCATGTTTGGACACTTGGGTGAAGAGATGCGGTTGAGCTGTCCATTGATACCCCACCTGGTGGTGAGTGGAATTCTGCTGGAAGATGAGAAGAAAAGCCGGACAGACTGGCAGGCCCAAGTACATAATGAGGGTCTGCTGGGAACGTCTGGCAGACCCCTCGCCCGGGAGTTATTCAACTCCACCTACGGGAGGCTTTGCACGATTCCGGAGGATGTTGGAGACATTAGAGTCCGAAGTGGACATGTTCCACATCTATTTGCCGATGGCTGCTGCCACTCAAAGCGCTGTGGCATTTTTTTAAAAAAAAAAGGTGCCTGTCGCGGCGGAAATCCAAGAACACGGTGTGGACACCGCTAGTAAGGGACGCTGTCAAGCTGAAGGAGCCTGATCAGTTGTGTTGACTTTGGGACTCTACATCCCACGGCCTGGGTACAGTGCGGGGTGGGTTACATGGGGTGGAGCGCTGACCTCGACTGGGGACAATATCGGGCGGTGGAAGAGTACTTTGAGGATCTCTCAATCTGCCATCAAGCAGGTCCCGTGGTGAAGCAGCGGCTGGGGACCCGGGGTTGGACGCTTTCATCACCCAGCTGAAGGTCCACTGAGTGTGTTAAAAGCTCGGTGGTCGCCAGGGCTTCGGGGGTGGATGAGATCTGCCCCGAGTACTTCCCAAATTTTCTAGTTTGTGGGGCTTTCCCGGTTGACCGCCACTTTTAACATTTCGTGGGGTGTTTTGGGGGCATGCTCTGGAACCCGGCAGAAGGGGGGTGGGTCCCCCTTTAAAAAAAGGGGGACCGGGGGGGGTTTTTTGTTTAACTACAGGGGGAAAAACACCCTCGCCTTCCGGGGAAGGCCCACGCCAGGGTTTTGGGGAGGAGGGAAACCGGCCGTTTGTCTTAAACCCCAGGGGCTTTTTCACGAGTGATGGAAGAACGGAGCCCTAGAAACGACAGACGTACGGTGCGGGTGCCTAGGGGATGGAGGAGGCCCAGGGACGGCCCTGGACAGGCCCGGGGGACTTTTGGGTTTTTCCCGGGTGGCCTGGGGAAAGGGCTTGGGGCCCCTCCCCCGGGGGAGCCCGGGGAGGTGTCTGGGTGTCTCTGCTGAGTCTGCTGCCCCCTGCTGCCTACTTGAAAGGCAACATTTGTGGAGTGGCTGCCTAATAGCTGTCCTGTCGATATATTTTACTGCCTGAGCTGTGGATCTCTGGACCACCTCCAGAGGTACCATGAGCCTCTTGGCTGATTCTACGGTTAATGCTGTCCTTACCTGTCATTTTAGGTATCTTGCATTGTTAGGTCTGCCAGAGGCCATTGTCTTTCCATTTTAATTCAATGCCCTAAATAGTGCTCTCATGGTTTTATGACTAAACCCTCTTTTAAAATTTCCCTTTTTGGGCCGTCTGGTGGGGTTTTCTTGGTCTTTATGATCTGTTTTTTCAACTTGTTCCCAAAGGGAACCCTAAAATTTTTCACAAAACGCTGATATTTTAAAAGATTAAATGACGTATAGGTAGGTGGTATTTTCAGATTAAGCGACTTCTGAAGACATCAAGGTTCACTGGATAGTTTGTACAGGTATCAGAAAAAAGGGGGGTAAAAAATAAATGCACACTTACAGGATTTTTATTTGTAAAAAAATTAAAAACCATATCTATACACCTTTTCCTTTAACTTCAAAATAGAATAGAATTATTTATTTGTCATTGCACAAGCCTGAACAATGAAATTAAAATGTGCCTCACATGACAGGGTGTTTAATAAAACCAAAAATAGAGGCCTATATACACAAGGGACACTTCCATTCTAAAATAAATTCTAAATTAAAAACAACTAATTAATAAATAAGAAACAATTAAATTATAAGATACAATATTATACATAAATTATTTTAGCCAGAATTCAGAGACCGGATTGCCAATGGAAAGAAGCTGTTTTTCAGTTTGTTGGTACGACTTTTAACGCATCTATACCTTCTACCGGAGGGCAGCCCGCTAAACTGGTGGTGACCAGGATGGAGGTCATGTCAAGTCAACTTTATTTATGTAGCACTTTTCAGCAACAAGGTACTCAAAACGCTGTACATGAGGTGATCTTTTAAAATCTTCTTTGCCCTTGAGAGACAAAGGGAGAGGGTGATGTTGTCGATGGAGGGGAGAGGACAACCACTTATTCTCTTGGCAGTCCTGATCACCCTCAACAGCATCTTCTTGTCAGTGGTGGTGGAGCCAGTGTACCACACAGTGATGGCATTCGACCAGCAAAGTTACCAGCACTTTAGTCTCCAAGTTGTTGCGTCTGAGTACTCTCAGTAAGTAAAAGGTATTAGGGAAATATTATTTCCTAGATTGGAAACTAACAACCTTTTTGTGTAAATGATCTTCAGCTGACTCAAAGTGGTCGAGCACGTGTTAGCCGTTAGCAGTTGAAGCTAACAAAAGAAGCTTATAGCTTGTTACCAGAATCAAACACATTCCTTTAAAATACCACTCACTCGTTATGGTTGATCTGTGTTTAAAAAACTCTTTAAATAAAGTTTGTCTTGCTTAAAAAAACAACAACTCATCCTTAGCTGAGTGCTAGCCTGCTAGCACTTACTGTAGCTGAGTTTCTCAACACAAAAAAAAACAAACGTCATTAAACGAACATTATTTTGATGATGTAACTCTAAACTAATCTTCTCTGCTCAAACACTACCTCTTATGTGAACCGTGCTGAGGAGAAGTTGTCCGGGATGACAAAGTTGAGGAAAGCATCCACGGTGGACAAAGAGTTAGCTTGCGGCTAACCTCCGTAGCTGTGGGAAAGGGGCGGCTCATTCTGCCAGCCTGGGCCGAACTACACGCAGAGTGGCGTGCTGTGTTGCGGTACCTTTGTCCTTCCTTCAGACTGGGAAAACTGTTCCACTCGGCGTTATAGAGACTCTCTGGAACACAGTTTGCTTCTGTAGACGTGAGAAAGAAAACTCAAGCCATGCTTGTACCTTAATTACCCCTGTTCATGAATGAATACCGGATACACAAACAGCAATTTATTCCTACTTAACTTAGTGTATATGATAGCGTGATCGTATAACACTCTTGAATCCAGTTTGAAGAGTTATGTCTGTTTGCCAGCAAGGAGACAATAGTGCGCTGTGTGTCCCTCCTTCCAGTGCCGCTGGGGACCAGCAGGGACAAGGTCGGTTTGCTGTAACGTGGGGGTTTTATTCAAACAGCAATGTCACGGGAAGTCCGCTGTTACCCCTCTTGTTCCTGTTCCTGGCTGTGATGGAAGTAGGTTAATGCGATTTATTTTGAAAGTTCCAGAAAAGTTCTTACTGGCCTTTAATGTTGTAACTTATGGCTGGGTACGAACACTGCAGAGAAAGGTTTTAATAGGTTTCCAATTTTCATTAGGTTTTATCTATTTAGTTTTGAGTTCACACTTTCAGTTCTATTTAGTTTTAATTAGTTTTTAGCATTTGTTAGCTATTTTAGTTTAGTTTTTATTTTTTGAAAATGCTTGGCTTCAGTTTAGTTTTTATTAGTTTCAGTTATAGTTTTAGTCTTTTTTCTGAAATAAGATCCGGGGACATTTCCAGCTCAGAGATTAAAATAAATAAATGTCATCAAGATATAATGAAAACATTGGTACAGTTACAGTTCCATTTATTTTAAAATATTTATTCATAAATAAACTATAAAAATCAAGTGTTACAGCAGGGAAGTCTATCCAAACTCTTGTAAGCATTTCCTAAGAATTCAATTCAATTCAATTCAGTTTATTTATATAGCGCAAATTCACAACACATGTTGTCTCAAGGCACTTCACAAAACTCCGGTACATACATTCCAATTAACCTGAAACCCATGAACAGTGAGCAGATTCAGTTATTTATTCAAATTGGATAAATAGGTATTTCTATATAAGGAAGCCCACAGATTGCACGAGTCCGAGGATTGTAGCAGTCACTACTCCGGCATGAGCATGTAAGAGACTTTTGCAGCAAACCCTCATACTGGAACGGATGTAGCGACAGTGGAGAGGAAAAACTCCCTTTTAACAGGAAGAAAACCTCCAGCGAACCTGGCTCCAGTGTTGAGCGGCCATCTGCCACGACCGGACTGGGGTTGAGAGAACAGAGGCAGAGACAAAAAAGAGAACAAAGAAGCACTGATTCCAGAGTTCAGGTCCTTTCTATGGGTGCCTGTCTAGGAGAGGAGAAAGGGTTAAACACTGACACTTATCCTGAGCTATCTCTGTAGTTATGCTGCTATAGTTAGCTGGCTGGAGGACAAATGACCACTTTCACCCCTCTTCGCCTTAAAAACTTTCTCACAATACTCCTTCAATTTGGATATTTGCTGTTATTTAGCTTTTAACTGTTTCTCTCTCTTTTTCTCTATAGAAGCTACACCTGGCCTGGACTCTGTGTCTACCTGTAACACATTTCGGCAGAGGGGAATCCCCAAGTCTTCTGCTGGCAACAACTTAATGTCACCTCTAACCGATGATCCACTTGGCCCTGTCTTTCAGGTTTAAACCCTTTCTCTCCCTAGACATGGCTACTGACTGAGCTTTTGCTGTGATTAAACTCTATGTAATCTCTTTCAGACTCTACTTGAAACCTGGCTCAGAGTTTATCTGTTCTTTCTTCTAGGTGAAACGGACTAAAGAGCTACATCCATTAAACATTTTACTTTCCTTCCCATAGAAAGGACTCCTGGATCAGTGCTTCTTTGTTCTCTTTTTGTCTCTGCTCTGTTCTCTCAAACCCCCAGTCGGTCGTGGCAGATGGCCGCTCACACTGAGCCAGGTTCTGCTGGAGGTTTCTTCTTGTTAAAAGGGAGTTTTTCCTCTCCACTGTCGCTACATGCACGTTCAGTATGAGGGTTTGCTGCAAAGTCTCTACATGCTCATCCGGGAGGAGTGACTGCTACAAATCTCGGACTCGATGCAATCTGTTGGGTTTCCTTAGATAGAAAAACTTTTTATCCAATTTGAATAAATAACAGAATCTGGCTGCACTGTCCAATGATTAAGATTGACTGGAATGTATGTATCTGACTTTTGTGAAGTGCCTTGAGACGACGTGTTGTGAATTGGCGCTATATAAATAAACTGAATTGAATTGAATTGAAATTGAAAGAGAGGGCCATGTGGATCATCTGTAGAAGGTGAGCATTAAGTTGTTGCCAGCAGAAGCTTGGACGATGCCCCTCTCCAGAAAGGTGTCACAGGTAGACACAGAGTCAGGCCAGGTGTAGCTTCTAGGAGGAGAAAAGAGAGAGAACAAAGTTAAAAGCTGAAATAACATCAAATAATGCAAAATTGTAGAGCAGTGTGAGAATGTAGCGAAGAGGGTGAGAGTGGTCATTATGTCCTCCAGCAGCCTAAGCCTATAGCAGCATAACTACAGAGATAGCTCAGGAAAACTTAAGCCACTCTAACTATAGGCTTTATCAAAAAGGAAACTTTTGAACCTAGCCTTAAAAGTAGACAGTTTGTCCATCTAGAGCCCACTGATGGCCATTGTTATACTAAAAACCACAACGATTGGGATACCTCTCTCTTTTAGATTGATTATAACTATTGGAAAAGAGAGGGGGTCATACAGGTAGCAGAAATGGAGGGTGGTTTGCACCTCAACCATAACTAAGCCGGTTAGGCTAAACATGACTCCCCTTAGTCCATCCAACAGGGAGGCAAAGATACAGAGTAAAAAAAATAAGGAAGATAGCTCAGGAAACCTAAGCCACTCTAACTATAAGCTTTATCAAAAAGGAAAGTTTTAAGCATAGCCTTAAAAGTAGACAGGGTGTCTGCCACACGGACTAAAACTGGGAGCTGGTTCCACAGGAGGGGAGCCTGATAACTAAAAGGATCTGCCTCCCATTCAATTCTAGAGACTCTAGGAACCACCAGTAAACCTCAGTCTGAGGAACGAAGTGCCGTTAGGAACGTATGGAACAATTAGATCTCTGATGTATGATGGAGCTAGATCATTAGGGCCTTTATATGTGAGAAGGATAATTTTAAATTCTATTCTGGATTTAACAGGGAGCCAAATGAAGGGAAGCTAAAAGTAGGGGAATATGATCTCTCTTTTAATTTCATCAGAAACTCTTGCTGCAGCATTTGGATCAGCTGAAGGCTTTTAACTGCATTTTGTGGACATCCTGGTAGTAAAGAATTACAATAGTCCAGCCTTGAAGTAACAAATGCATGGACTAGTTTTTCAGCTTCAGTTCTGGACAGGATATTTCTAATTTTGGCAATGTTCCGGAGATGAAAGAAGGAAATCCTAGAAACCTGTTTAATATGGGATTTAAATGACATATCCTGGTCAAAAATAACACCAAGGTTTTTTACTTTATTACCGGAGGTCAATTTAATGCCATCCAGGTTAAGTGATTGACTAAGCAGTTTGTTTTTTAAAGACTCCGGTCCAAAGACGACAACTTCTGTCTTGTCTGAATTTAGAAGCAGAAAATTTAAGGTCATCCAAGTTTTTATGTCTTCAAGACATGCTTGTAGTCTATCTAACTGGTTGGGCTCATCAGGATTTATGGATAAGTAAAGCTGAGTATCATCAGCGTAACAGTGAAAATTTATTCTATGCTGCCTGATAATTTTACCTATTGGAAGCATATATTTAGTAAAGAGAATTGGCCCACGTACTGAACCCTGTGGTACCCCACAATTAACCCTGGAGTTTAAAGATGATTTATCATTGACATGAACAAACCGGAATCTGTCAGACAAATAAGATTCAAACCAGCATAGTGCTGTTCCCCTGATCCCTACAGCATATTCCAGCCTTTCTAAGAGAATATGGTGATCTACTGTATCAAATGCAGCACTGAGATCTAACAGAACCAGTACAGACACAAGTCCATTATCTGAGGCTAGAAGAATATCATTAGTGACTTTCAGCAGAGCTGTTTCAGTGCTATGATGAGCTCGGAAGCCTGACTGAAACTCTTCAAACAGGTCATTGCTGTGTAAATGCTCACACATTTGATTAGCAACTATTTTCTGAAGAATTTTAGATAACAATGGAAGATTGGATATAGGTCTGTAATTTATTAAGTTATCTCGATCAAGTGAAGGTTTCTTAAGCAAAGGTTAAATTAAAGCTACCTTAAAAGCTTGTGGTACATATCCATTTACTAAGGATAAATTAATCATACCTAAAATGGGACTGGTAATCAGAGGGAACACTTCCTTAAATAATTTGGTTGGGATTGGGTCCAACATACAAGTTGATGGTTTAGATGAAGCTAATATTTCTGATAACTCTGGAAGCTCCACAGGATCAAAGCAGTCCAAACACAGATCAGGTTCTACAGTTACTTCCAATGTTGTCTCACTTGCTGAGGATGAAGTAATCATCTTCGGGAGTATGTCAAAAAGTTTTTTTTTAATAGAATCAATTTTATTTAGGAAGAATCCCATTAAGTCATGTGTGCTGAGAGCTAAGGGAATGGATGGCTCAACACAACTATGACTCTGTGTAAGTTTAACAACTGTACTAAAGAGAAACCTAGGATTATTCTTGTTCTCTTCTATTAATGATGAGAAATAAACTGTTCTAGCTTGGTGAAGTGTCTTTTTATACAACAGTAGGCTATTTTTCCAGATTAAGTAGGAATCCTCTAGGTGTGTAGAGCGCCATTTTCTCTCCAATTTTCTAACATTGTGCTTTAAAGTACGCAGCTCTGAATTAAACCAGGGAGCTAGCCTCCTATGAATAATTACCTTCTTTTTCAAGGGGGCTGCATTGTCTAATGCACCACGCAAAGAGTAATAAAACAAATAAATAGCAGTAGTAATGTCTGTCTTCTTTACTCTCCTCCTTATTGTAACACTCACCTGTTCTTTCCCTGCTCTTAGCTTTACTCTTCTTTATATCGCTCTTTCTATTTTCCTCCTCTCTCCTCTTCTATCAGACGTTCACTATTGTATAAGAGACCTAATATAATCGCAATCCTCTCCAAAAACATTAGAGCGAATAATATACAGAAAAATTACAATTTAAACAAATAAAATAGGATTTTTGTTTCAGATACCCTATAGTAAGTGGTTGGATATTTTTAGATAGTAGGAAACTAGGATAATCCTTTAAATATGAACTTTTCTTTAATTAGTTAACTATTTTCCTCAGTTGATGCAAACCAAAATTGTCATATTTAGCGAAAAGAAAAAAAAAATACTATTTTTACTCTGAGCTACAGGCTCATACAACAGAAGAAAGGCACGTTTAACCAGGTGATTATCTCTCCCTTCTCATCATTCTCAGTTGATGCAGTTTTTGCCTCATTCACTTTCCCTGTTACTGACTCCTTTCAGTAACTTTCATATGTCCAAACTGAGTGGAAAACACCCCTCAGCCTGAGTGCACAAATCACTATAATAAATTAGAAAAACAACTAATAACTAACAAAAAAATATAAACTAAAGATCACCAATCAAGTCTAAAAAATCTTACTTTGGCTGAATCCTTGTTGACAACGTAGCTCCATATTCCCAAATCAGGGAGTTGTGCTCTGGTCTTCCTATTTGCTGTTCTGTTCGTTCATAAAAACTTGGTTTATTAGCATTTGTTTCCTCACCTTTAGTAAAACAAAACACATCGAAGCCATTTATTTATTTATGTTTTTTACCATTTTTTAAAATGTTGACAACACTAGTAACGTTTACTTCCGCGAAACTATCCTTCATCGCGGCCAGGATCAACCCAGTCCATGGCGGCGCACTCAACTCTTATTCTTTTACTCTGTCTGTAACGTTAACAGCAGCGCCACCAGCTACTGTAACAGCAGTTGTTGTGAGCAACATGCTCACTCGCACTTTCTACCCCCGGCTACCGTAATAAGTCTACACACAACATTCCTCTGTCACAAAATTATAAAATCGGGGACATTTCCAGGGACAGCTTGAGCCGGGGACAGGTCATCTAAATCTGGGACGTCTGGTCACCCTACACTACAAGACACTTGGTTTTATCTAAAACACAGTCATATTCAAAGTAATCCCAATTTAGACTCTGGCGCTTTATCCAAAGTTTTGCTGACATGATGCTAGGTGTCATCTTAATGTTGTCCGTGTTCCAGTGTGTGATGTTGTCTTTGTCCTCCCCATGAGAAGCACAGAGCTCTTCCCACACAGTGGAGCTGAAAGAGTCCCTCAGAATTTTTCTCCTTACTGTACATGCCACAACTGGTTTTCTGTGTACAGGGTGTTTATACACAGGCTGGAGATTAACCAGATTGTGATCTGAACGCCCCATGGAAGGCTGAGGTAATGAGCTGTATGCATCCTTTTAATGTCTCTATTGCAGCAGGTAACATACTGGGCGAAGGTGAAGAGAGTGAAGGCAAGAGAGACATGATTAAAAGCCCCCCGAGAAGAGAAAAAGGTCCTGGGGATGCTGTGTTTGGAATCTCCTGGTAACAGTGTTAAGGACATTGCAGGCTGCTGTAGCTTTAGCCGAGGGGGGGAACGTACACAGTTGTCAAGATAACGTGTGTAAACTCCCGCAGCAGATTCTATGGCCTCATGCTAACATAAGCTGGCTTAATGTCCTTACTGCAGTTACTTTAGTCTTTAATAGTTAAATGCCCAGAGTTGCACCATATATCATTCCCAACCACAGCTAGACCCAGTTCTCTCTTCTTACCGCTCTCCTTTGTCCTAGAGTATATGAAAACCATGTTTATGTGTGTGCACGGAGTTAGTGCAGTTAGCGACATCTCAGTTAGCATAACCAAATTGCTCTCTTGATTTGCCCATTTATGCCGGGTAAGCCTTCCCAATTTATCAACAGGTTTTGAGTCTCTTCCTTCTCAGTTCACTAAAAGTTGATCTCTAGTTGGAGTGTGGTACTCATGCTGTATCCGAACACAAGTCCCATAAAAAAGATAATAAAAACAAGGTTTCCACAAAATGGCCAGCTCACACTGTGTACAAACAAGACAAAAAAAAAAACAGAAACATAAACACGCAACATATCTCAGCAAATTTGTTTTAAAAGTGAAAAACTATTGCGGAAACAGGTTGCCTGTTCATTCAGCGCTGAAAGTAAATATGTTTCATGTTTGTGTACGAAAAAGAAAGTGAATTTTCACTTGATATCAAGAAACCCCTTTGCTAATGTTTTAACAATGAAGAGACAAGAGGAAGACATTTGTTTCTTTTTTTTACTAATGCTTTTCGTAGAAACCTTCTGCCCTGCATCTTCCATTTCTTTTTCCTTAGTCTCCCACGTCTTCTCTCTCCTTCCATATGATCCTGATCTGAGTGCTTCTCTATGCCACCCCCTTCACAACTACCTCTGCTGCAGTTTGCTCCCCAATTACAAAGCGCTGTCAGCAGGGTTGTCAGTGTTGCACTGAGGAATGCAGGATAGACAGGCACATGGCTGTTTGATCATTCTCTGCACATCCCGGCAGAAAGCCACCCTGGATAAGCACACACTTTAGAGATAACATCCTTGTATCATTTAAATGTTAATAGGCTTTCTATGGACTCAAACCTACATTTATTATTGTGTAAATGAGCCAATTTCCACATGTCTGTGCTGTCGTTAGAGCTGGCATGTTTAGCTGTCTGAACATAATTAGAATTATTGTGCTGTGAGGAAAAGAGAAGAAGATGGTGGGAAAGAAAAGGGAAGAGACGGAGCTCATTGTTTGTTCTATGTAGAGTGGGACAAGCTCTTTGGTGAAAGTTTGCCTTGAGGGAAAAAAAGAAAGATTCAAACTTTCTTTTTCGTCCCACAGATTTATGGATGTACCTAATTTTCCACCTGCTTAGTTTTTACCTCTCTTCAGACTGTATTATAGGTATGTTTTGGATCTTTCGAGGAGTTAAAGGGGTGAAGGTGAACGGTAAGAAGGACCTGTCAAGGACCTGACAACCTGTGGGGTTGTGACAACTTCAATAAACTTAAGCTTTCAAGTTCAAGTAAAACCAAGATTACTATGATTTATGTTCTTTAGTACCAATATTTCTTCACACATTGTGTGCACAAATGAGTGTTTTGTTTGAACAGTAAATATAAGAATTTGAATTAGAAGTTGTCATGGCTATATCTCATTATTGTTTTTTTTCTTTTCAGATTTAACATCTTATACAGAGACAGGATACTTAAAACTATATAAATTCACGCTGTACAAAATGTCTGCTACTGTGGCTCTCAGTAGTGTATACAACCTTGTTAAAATGTTTTGTTTTTTGATGTACAAATAGGAGCATGATATATTATGTCAAAGCTTTTTCCGCACATTATTTGAAATTTGAAAGCGATTCTGGCAAACCGTCCGGCGCCTCAGGAGGGGGAAGCAGTGCTTCGCCAACACTGTTTATAGTGGGGGTGGGAGGCTGCTGACCTCGACTGGGGACATTATCGGGCGGTGGAAGGAGTACTTCGGGGATCTCCTCAATCCTGCCATCAAGCATTCCCTGGTGGAAACAGAGGCTGGGGACTCGGGGTTGGACTCTTTCATCACCCAGGCTAAAGTCACCGAGGTGGTTAAAATGCCCTGCGGTGGCAAGGCTTCGGGGGTGGATGAGATCCGCCCTGAGTACCTCAAATCTCTGGATGTTGTGGGGCTGTCATGGTTGACAAGACTCTTCAACATTGCGTGGCAGTCGGGGACAGTGCCTCTGGACTGGCAGACCGGGGAGGTGACCAGTCCTGCCTCAAGAGGGTGTGTTCCAACTACAGGGGGATCACACTCCTCAGCCTCCCTGGTAAGGCCTACGCCAGGGTATTGGAGAGGAGAGTCCGGCCGATAGTCGAACCTTGGCTTCAGGAGGAGCAGTGTGGTTTTAGTCCTGGCCGTGGAACACTGGACCAGCTCTATACCCTCGACAGGGTACTCGAGGGCTCATGGGAGTTTGCCCAAACGGTTCACATGTGTTTTGTGGACCTGGAGAAGGCATTCGACTGTGTCCCTCGTGATGCCTTATGGGGGGTGCTCCAGGAGTATGGAATCGGGGGCCCTTTATTAGGGGGCATCCGGTCCCTGTACGAGCGGAGCAGGAGTTTGGTCCGCATTGCCGGCACTACGGCGGACCTGTTCCCGGTGCATGTTGGACTCCGGCAGGGCTGCCCTTTGTCACCGGTCCTGTTCATAACTTTTATGGACAGGATTTCTAGACGCAGCCAAGGGCCGGAGGGGGTCTGGTTTGGGTACCAGTGGATTTCGTCTCTTCTTTTTGCAGATGACGTGGTCCTGCTGGCCCCCTCTAGCCAAGACCTACAGCATGCGCTGGGGCGGTTTGCAGCCGAGTGTGAAGCGGCTGGGATGAAGATCAGCTCCTCCAAGTCAGAGGCCATGGTACCTCAACCGGAAAAAGGTGGCTTATCCTCTTCAGGTTGGAGGGGAGTTCCTGCCTCAAGTGGAGGAGTTCAAGTATCTCGGGGTCTTGTTCATGAGTGAGGGAAGAATGGAGGGGGAGATCGACAGATGGATTGGTGTGGCTGCCGCAGTAATGGGGGCGCTGTGCCGGTCCGTTGTGGTGAAGAGAGAGCTGAGCCGAAAAGCGAAGCTCTCGATTTACCGGTCGGTCTACGTTCCTACCCTCACCTATGGCCATGAACTTTGGGTCATGACCGAAAGAACGAGATCCCGGATACAAGCGACTGAAATGAGCTTCCTCCGTAGGGTGGCCTCACCCTATCGAGATAGGGTGAGGAGCTTGGCCATTCGGGAGGGGCTCGGAGTAGAGACACTGCTCCTCCACATCGAGAGGAGCCAGTTGAGGTGGCTCAGGCATCTATACCGGATGCCTCCTGGACGCCTTCCTCGGGAGGTGTTCCAGGCAGGTCCCACCGGGAGGACGCCCAGGGGACGTCCCAGGAAGGCTGGCCTGGGAACCCCTTGGGCTCCCCCCGGAGGAGCTGGAGGAGGTGTCTGGGGAGAAGAACGTCTGGGTGTCTCTGCTGAGTATGCTGCCCCCGCTACCTGGTTCCGGATAAGGGGAAGACGACGAGTACGAGTACAAGTACAAGTACGATTTTTAACTTTTAATTTAATCCGTATGGTGATATAAACAAATTCATATTGCAAATGCTTTTTTTCACACAGTGCCTGTGTTAACCTTTCCTGTTTCTGTCCCCTGACCGTAGTCTGGTGACACATGGGACAAAGGGGAGACACAGGGCCTAAGTTACTAGTTTCCTCAGGGTTAACCAACTCACTCATACGTTGCTGAGTTGAGCATGAAGGAACAGCATCAAAACACTGAGTTGTTGACGAGATTCGGGGTTCTTTTTAATGACTTTGCAGCACGTAAAACACAGGGCTTACAGACTCATGCACCGCTGCTCCGGTCGCCGTCTCTGTTCCCCCACACACAATAACACCGACCTCACTCCTTCACTCTTGATTCCCAGCTACGGCTGCATACAGTGCCACCTCTGTCCGGAGGAGTGATGTCAACATCTTCCATACACACACACGAAACATACACCCCACACACTGAGCTTCTAATCACATATAGTTCAGGCAATTCCTGCAACACTACCCCCACTCTGGATGGCAATTAAACAATAATTCCACTCCAGCATTGTAATGCTTAAACTGGTACACAATCCCTATAAGTCCACAAGAGATGTTTGTGTCAACCATTGTTACGTAAAAGAAAATATGGGGCATAGCATCAAACATACCTTAGTGACAGGATTAGCCCATTTAAGGTGTACTTACATGTGCAAATGAAAGATTTAAGTGCTACAGCATAAAGAAGAAATTACATGATAGTAACTATTCTATGCCGACCGGGCATGGCATTAACAACCCCCCTTCACATTGACTCTGGGTGGAAATACAAACAAATATGTGCTTGCAGATAAACCCATTGGCTCCTCAAACTTTTTTTTCCAACAAATGAACAGTGAAAAAGAAAACTTTGTTAAGCCACGTTTAACTACATTGCAGGGAACTGGAATTACTAGAACTTTAACTAAACCTGTGGCTTCAATTGGAACTGTCCATTGCAGCTGAATCAAACTATGCGATCCACTCACCATACCGGTCTGGTGTTTTGCGCTGACGCTTTGACTGTCGCTCCGGCTGGCCCAGATGGTGTGAATCTCCCACCGCGCCCCCACCATTCTCAGAATTTACATGGGAAGGGAAGGATGAGACAAACACATCTGAATTGGGTTTAGCTGCAATTGGGACAGGCGGCTGGAAAGAGCTGAAACCTCGGCTGATTGCATCGGAGAACAAACTGTGCAGACCCAGATCACTGTCCGCCTGCTCCTCCTCTAAAGTTGGTGGTGGGACCTCCATGGGCTCCTACTGTTGAACTTGGTCCAGAACCCAGGTGTTGTCCAGGGGCTCACGACAGAGGTAACGCTTTAGCTGATCATGGTGGACGACTTTCACTCTGGACCTTGGGCTCTTCTGTATTTGGTAAACTAGGTCGTCCAGTTGTCCAAGAATGAAGAAGGGTCCTTCATATGATGGAAGAAACTTTTTGACTTTGTTCTTGACATGACGTGTTCCTTTAATGAGATATCACACAGGATCAACCAATCTTATACTGTGTGTGGCAGCAGTTTTTGTCATATTGTCTCTTCGCACGTGTGACTGACTCACCCAGAGCTTCTCTGGTGATAAGGTGGGCCAGCTCCAACCGCTCGCGCATCTGTTGCACGTATTCAGGGGGCAAAGGTTGATTGTCTGAGTCAGGGGACAGGCCTGCAACCAGGTCAACTGGTTCACTTACTTCTCGGGTGAACATCATGAAGTTTGGAGTGAAACCTGTGGCACTGTGCTTAGTCGCCCTGTAGGCCATGACAGCATATGGGATCATCAGGTCCCAGTCCCAATGACAACGTTCTGCTGTGGAGGCCAGGATTTTTTGAAGGGTGGCATTGAAACGTTCAACCTGGCCATCTGACTGGGGTCTGAAAGGTGTTGTGTGAGTTTTGTTTATTCCAAACAAAGTACACATCCCCTGGAACACCTCAGACTCGAAATTGCATCCCTGGTCACTGTGCAGCGCCTGGGGTGTTCCGTAGCGACACACCCACTCAGCTGCAACAACACCAGTGACAGTCACCGCTCGCTCATCTGGGATTGGAAATGCTTCTGTCCATTTCGTGAAATAATCTTGTATCACAAGAACATAGCGCTTTCCACGTTCAGTTTCATTCAAAGGTCCCATAATGTCCTGTGTAATGCGCTCCATAGGAGCCCCTACCCGCACAGTCCCCATAGGAGCTTGTGGTGTTTTCCGGGGTCGAGCCCTGGATGCACAACCGGTGCAGGTTCGGCACCAGAGAGCAACGTCCTCCCTCATACGGTACCAGTAGTATCGAGTTCTTAATCTGACCAAGGTTCGCTCTACACCAAAATGGCCACCCACTGGCCCTTCATGCATCTGGCCCATCACCTCTGGTTGAGGCTTGCGTGGCAGCACAATCTGCGGGTAGAACTTGGTGTCATCAAGGCAATAGAAGCGACGGACCAGGACCCCATCACGAAAATAAAGTCGGTTCCATTGAGTCCAGTATGTCTTGGTGGCTGGGCTGCATGGCGAGACAGTAGTCCATGGGGGGCGTTCATTGCTGGCCCCCATCCAGGTGCATATGTGAGCAATGTCCACATCGGCCACCTGGGCTTGGCTCAGCTCCCCCATGGTCCAGCCCTGAAACAAAGAAGCAGTATCAAAAGTCTTAGTCAGATACACTTTCTCAGTTAGCTTTATAGTACATTTATCAGTGGGAATGTTCTGGGGCGATCTGTTTGTGTGAGTATGAATTGTTTGTGATGCAGTGTCTGGGTTGGTAGAGGTGTTTTGACTTACCCCCACTGGACAAACCATAGTAATAGGTGGAGGTCCCTCTACCCCCACTGGACTCAACTGGGAGCAGATGTCAGAGTCCATCTCGCACTGGACAGCCCGATGACTGGTGCCCCTAGTTTGTGTGGCGGGGTCCTGTACTTTATATGGCCATGACTGGCGGCATGGTCTCCTGGACAGACTATCAGCATTGGTGTGCATTCGACCTGCACGGTGGACAATCTGAATGTCATATTCTGCAAGGTTCTCGACCCATCGAGCTAATTATCCTTCCGGCTCCTTCATCTTTGTAAGCCATCGCAGACTGCTTTGGTCGGTGCGCACTTTGAAAGGCCGTCCAAGGAGGTACTGGCGAAAATGAGACGTGAAATCCACAATAGCAAGGAGTTCACGTCTCGTTGTGCAGTAGCTTTGTTTGGCCTTTGCAAGCTTGCGACTGCCATAAGCCAACAACACGTTCCACGCCCTCCTGCATTTGCGGCAGCACAGCGCCGATGCCTGTGTCACAAGCATCAGTGTCCAGTATCATCTCACCATAGTCCAATGGATAACCGAGGATGGCGGCTGATGTGAGGTGACTCTTTAGTTCACCAAAAGCAGCCTGGTGCTCGGCCTGCCATCGGAAATGAGCATTTTTCCTAGTGAGGTTGTGGATGGGGCCAGCCACAGAAGCGAAGTCTTTCACAAACCGGCGATAGTATGATGCCAGGCCAATGAACCGTCTGACTTCCTGAATAAACCTGGGTGCGGGTCACAGTTGAACCTTCTGAACCTTACTGGGGTCAGTGGCCACAACATGTTCAGACACTATGTGGCCAAGATAGGCAACCTGGCGGTGGAAAAGACAGCGTTTGGCAGGTTTCAATTTCAGGTTAGCCTGTTGGAGTCTATAAAACACCTGGCCAAGCCGCTGGAGCATCTCTGGCACGTCCTTAGCCAGCACAATAATATCGTCCAAATAGACCAAGCAGGTCTCCCACTGCATGCCAGCCAGAACGCGGTCCATCAGCCGCTGGAACGTCGCTGGGGCGTTGCAGTCCAAACGGCATAACATTCCACTCAAAGAGGCCTGTCCTGGCACAAAACGCAGCTGCTCTGCGCGCTCTTGGCATTAATTCCACCTGCCAGTAACCCGAAGCAAGGTCTAATGTGCTGAACCATCTTGCAGTGGAAAGGGTGTCCAGCGTGTCTTGGATACGGCGCAGGGGGTATGCATCCGGTATGGTGCGGTCATTGAGAGCCCTATAGTCAATGCAGAGACGGTATGTCCCATCCTTCTTGCACACCATAATGATAGGTGAGGCCCAGCTGCTATGGCTACGCTTGGCAACACCGCTCTGCAGACTCTCTGAAATCTGCTAGTCCGCGTGTTGCTGCTTTTCCCTTGCCATTCTCCGCGGAGATTGTTTTAATGGGACACTGGGACGGGTTATAATGTGGTGCTGGACAAGAGTGGTTCGGCCTAGGTCAGCAGGCCCTGCGGAATACACATGTCCATAAGTACAGAGCAGTCGTTTGAGTGGGAGCTTTTCACAATCATTGAGTTCTCTGGAGCTCTGAACATAAAGCTCCTCAAGGTGCGGGGGGACAACAAGAGGGCAGGCCAGTGAGTCCGTAGCCAGGGAGACATGGGAGGGCTGTACGGCTTCAGCGGGCTGCAGTAGCCCCACCATGGATCCTTCCTTAATAGTTACAGCTTCATTTCCGGGATTAAAGAGGCGGAGAGGGACAGCTTTAGAAGGCTGGGCACCAACCAGGGCTCTGGCAATGAGTACTTTGTGCTTCTCCACAAACCCTTTGGTGGGACTAAGCATCATGTCCCCATGAGCTACAGCCCCTAAATGCACACGGCCTTTCACAAGATACTCCTGCCCCAGATCCACCACCACAGTCCTGGCCATTCTCACAGCATGGGACTTTGGGCTAGTTTCAGTCTGGTAGTAAAGCACTTCTTCACCAAAAAGGTTAATGCGGTGGTTGCCAAAATCAAGGCGGGCTCCAGCCTGTGTGTGAAAAGGATGCCCAAGCAGCACCTCAGTTCCTGCAATGTCCGCTACAAGGAAATCAACATCCACTTGTCGGTTGTTCATGCTGACTGCTAACTGAGCCTCACCCAGCACACGAACATCCCCGGGCCCCACGCCAAGTAAGGTTTCAACAATTGATGGCTGTAGTTGAGGTCTCATGTCAGGGTGAATGGCAATATAGTAATGCAATGGCAACACGCTTCTCCGTGCACCACTGTCCAACACAGCACACACCTCCAGCTCGAAGAGCCGCATGTGGATACTCAGTTCTCGGTTCTGGCCTTTAAGGTGGAGTACGGTGGGCTCCTGGTTGTCACAAGGGGTCCTAGCAAATGGCAATGTTTTTGTGATTTTAAGGGGAAAAGGACACTGCTTCTGAATTTGAGCCCAACCCTGACAGTTATGGCAGCGGACTCCCCCTTTTGTAAATTTTTTGCGGCTGTTGGATGATGAGGGTGTGCGTGGAACATACCGGTCAGATGAAGGGCTGGCTACAGATGCAGCATTAGTAATAGCTTCATTCTTATCTTTTGCCCTAACCATCCCAGCTCTGGGGCGACGTTCAGCTAAATTATAGGCTCCGGGCTGCATAGCACTGGTAACATATGATGCTGCCTTCCTGGTAGTTTCATAAGTGTGAGCTATTTCATATGCACGGGCAAGGTTAGCTGGTCGCTGCTCTAAGAGCTTCTGAACTACTTCTGCATCACCCAGACCATTTGTGAAAACTTCAACAGCTTTTAAGTCTTCTTCAATTTCTGCTCTGTCACCATAAGCCACAGTCACTTTCCCATAAATGTCATCTCTGAAAGCATGAAGGGCTTCACCAGCTTTATGTACCCGCTGCCTTAATTTAACAACAACTGCAGCTGCATGATCAGAAGAAGGGCCATATGCAGTTTCCAGTTCATCCACCAGGCGGCAGTAGGCCATTTTGGATAAACGAGGGTTCCTGTGAACAATGGCACCTGCCGCCCCATCAAGGCAGAATTTTAGATGAACTGTCATTGTCTTTTCGGACCAGTAGTTGGCTTCAGCACAGCTCTCAAACCTGTGCAGAAATTCCTTCCATGGTGTGGTGCCGTCGTATTGGCCCGGACTTAAGATGGGGACCCTCTCCCTGGGATCACCCTCCTCTTCACTGTCAGATAGGGGCTGATGAAACAGAAAACATGTTTTGCTCAATTTTGATCGGGGCTGGCGGTATACAGGGGTTTGCCGGTAGCTTATGGCTCCGTTTAGACCGTGGGAGGGTGTATGCTGTACAGGTGTACATGCCATGGAGCTAAAAGGTGCTGGTGTACTATGTACAAAGCTTCTCACATGAGCAGAAGAAAAGGGGTTTGAATCAGGACACCAAACAGTTGTCTGTAGAGCGGAAGCTGAATAATTCTGACTCCAGCTGTGCCCAGTCCCCTCCTGCTGACAACTTCGACTTTTATCATCAATAAAGGGGTTTCTGCAGGAAGGCTGGGGCTGAGCCCCATCTCTCCCTTCCATTAGTTTCTGTGTTAGCACAATTTTCATCACACAGAAACGGGTTATAATGTTCACATTTTGTCACAGCTCCGTCCTCATGAGCTTCCCTGATGCCCTCAGTACCCTCAAAAACATTGGTCAGCAACATAGCGGGGTTGGAATAATACGTTTCAAGCCCGTAGTTTTCACGGGGGCAACGCGCAGCAGCCATCTTGAACTAGTTTAGCCACAACGAGCCAAAACACGTGTAACTATGCAGTCGGTCGGCTTCCCGTTTACTTTTACTGTTAGCCACTTTATCCTATGTTCAACTCAGTGCTCACCACTCATTCAGCAATGTGACGAGTCCCTTCGTGGTCGCCTGTGTTAACCTTTCCTGTTTCTGTCCCCTGACCGTAGTCTGGTGACACAGGGGACACAGGGGAGACACAGGGCCTAAGTTACTAGTTTCCTCGGGGTTAACCAACTCACTCATACATTGCTGAGTTGAGCATGGAGGAACAGCATCAAAACACTGAGTTGTTGACGAGATTCGGGGTTCTTTTTAATGACTTTGCAGCACGTAAAACACAGGGCTTACAGACTCATGCACCGCTGCTCCGGTCGCCGTCTCTACCCCCCCCACACACAATAACACCGACCTCACTCCTTCACTCTTGATTCCTAGCTATGGCAGCGCACAGCGCCACCTCTGTCCGGTGGAGTGATGTCAACATCTTCCATACACACACACGAAACATACTTTTCATCACATATAGTTCAGGCAATTCCTGCAACACCTGTAACACAGCTACCTTTAAATATACGTACGTTAACAGTAACACACAAATTACGTTGCTTATGCTTTTTTACTTAACATTGCCCGAACAACATTCCAATATCTCCTAACTGATATACACTGCAGCCTACCAGGTCAAAAGTCATTGATCGCCTTCTTCATCTTCTTCCTGCGCACTGAAACCATCAAAGTCCTGCTCTTCAGTGTCCGAATTGAACAGCCTCAGGATCTCGTCACTCGCTTCAGCCTCTTCGTTGACGCTCTCACTTGAGTGCACCCGGTCCCCTTAATCACGCAGCAGTCCAGCCTTTCGAAACCCGTTAGTGATTTTCCATGTTGATGAGGGTGAATATAAATGTCTGATTTACAATACCGGTAATTGAATTGTGAAAGTGCTCTTGATTTATCGCACAAGTTCATTGGACCTCTTTGAACTACTCATCAATTTGAGTGGTCTACTGTTACCAGGCAAAATGTTTTTGGCGGCATGAAAAAAAAACACGCATTAGCCGCACCGTTGTATAGGCCGCAGTGTTCAAAGTGTGGGAAAAAAGTAACGGCTTATAGTCCGAAATTTACGGTTGTTGTTTTTTACAGAGAGCTGTAAAGGCAATGTTAAGACTTACAGTTACAGTATTCTAACCCACTTACATTACAGGCATGTGTCCCTTCTATTTTGACATGAAACCCTTTATTATGGCAATGTTTTCAAGATGATAGTAAGCGGAATTAGTAACAGGCTTTATGGTGTTGTTTACTCACTTATTGATTTTTTGGACACTGACTCAGTAAGTGGACTAGTATTGGTAGAAACTCGTGTCATCAGAAACTGAATTTTGATTACTCTGTGTTACACATCCAGGTCCTGAAGAAACTAGTCAAACTGAATTTAGTGAAATTAAATTTCAAACCAATGTATGAAGTATCCAATTACTTGAATACATATTCAGTGTGAGCAATTCAAATTCAGTTTCTGATGGCACAAGTTTCTGCCCATAGACTAGGGTCATGGGGTGACATGAAGATATGAAGTTGTATGTCAGCATACCTATGGTGGGAGATTCTGATCATATAGACATTAAACCAAAGTGACCCAGATTTATAATTACCAAATTACGAATTAATCTGCCAAATAATATCTGAACTGGTTTAGTACAATACCAGACACTCCAGGCATTTTTCCGTCCTATATATCAGTATAAATTAGAATATTATTGAAAAGTTCATTTATTTCAGAACCTCATTTCTATAAAAAACACTTTACATAGATTAATTGCACACTGATAGTTTCAAACCTTAATTTCTGTTTATTATGGTGATTTTCCACTTACAGCTACTAAAAACATGACATTTAAGATTTTAATATTACATCCGACCAATAAAAAACACTTTTTACTACAGAAATGTGGACTCAATAAAAAGTATACTTAAAACCTGCTTAAAGGTTATTTTTTTTAAAGGTGCTTTTAATCTGACAAACAAGCCTAATCAGAATGCATTGTATTTATTTAATATGACTATATATCATTAATAACCTTTACTCTATGTTTTCTAAATGACCTTTGCCAGAAATGGTAGGTTGAATATGGGCCTATCTTAGTATTGATGCCTCTAGATTTGGTTTCTTTAAAAGAGGTTTAATTACTGCAATTTTCAGGGCCTATCGGAAATGACCTGATTGAATTGAAGTATTAACTATCTGCCATCTTTCAGGGGCAACACAGTTAAAAAGAGTTTTTAAAAAACATAGTGGGTAACAAATCAAGGAGTGAGTTGTGGACTTTAGGTCATGGAGTTACCAAAAACATTACCATACTCTGATCCAGAGTGATGCAAAAAAGCTAGTTCAGGCTTATTATTAAGATAGTTTGTTAACTGTAATGTCCAGAAATGTACTAATCCAGATTAAAGAAGTGAGCAAAGAGAGTAAAAAGATGAATCACAACATTTCTTTAATTTTAGTTTCTGTTTATAGGCTCCATATTACATTGAGGAAAATGGGAGGCACTGCTTCAGGTATTTGGCTCATCTCTGACAGGAACTGCTCCAAGTTTTAATTAAGGAGGCATGAGGCCTCTCCAACACTAAAGATTGATTACTGGTTTGCCCCAGGGGTGTAATACCCCTGTGTTTCTTTCTTTGTGTAATATATACAATTTTCAACTAACTCACAAAGTGCAATATATGGCATGTGTACAATCCTTGGTATTTTGGCATTATCTTTTTATACATTTTTTGTGATTTTTTGCTGGTGAAATATATATATTTTTTTTGCTTGAGAAAATGCTGTGCTGCTGTAAAAGACGTATCTAATGTCTAGTTTGTAATGCACAATTTGCTCGCTAAACTTGTTGATGACCTGTAGTTCACATTTTTTACGCCTACTCCCTCCTGCAGTAAAATTAAAGCTGCTTGCACTAGCAATTTGTTTTTTCTTTTTTTTTTTACTCCAGCGAGACATAAGTATTCCTAGTACATGCCTGAGCGCAGCCTTCTACATTTGGGCTTATATTTCATAATGCAAGTGAATTTCTCAAAGCTGCCCACAGAGACTTGTATGAAATGGCTGGAAAGAAGGATGCCTGATCTGCCATGCTGACATAGCAGCCAGATCTTAATATCTGGCAGATAATCAATAGATGAATGTGAACGAAGAGAGACACTGTCCAGCATATATGAAATCTAAGATGAGTAAAAGACATTTGATTGTGTAAAGAGGACGGTATCAGATTATTTTGTCAAAGCTTAAAACCCTCAGATGTCAATCATTCTGCCTAGCAGCAGATAGCCTCCATCATACCCCCCACACACATTTTTTTCTGTCTGTAGTGCACTTGTCTCTTTCCCTCCTATGCACTCACCCTCTATGTGCTTGCCTGTCTCCTACTGTCTTTCTAAGATCCACTGTCTAACTGTCTATCACCTTTTCTCAATTATGCTGTCATTCTTCTTTTAACTTGTTCATTCAACTTGTTTAACATTATGCTCCCTACTTATGATCCCTTGTTTGCTTGTCTTCTCCTAATCTGCTAAAATCATCCTTTACATCTGCACTGCTTTGATTTCTTTGCCACGGCCTGCAGAACCACACCCCTCTCTGCTGTCACTGTATGTCTGAGTTAAAGTCACTTGCCATCACATTTTATCTGGTTCTCAAGATGTTGCAGCAATAACCAACCCACTGAAGGCCATCTGTTAGCTGATCTGACAGTGCTGGAACACTGGCAGTTGTCACAGGCACTGGCAAAGTCAGCTGTCTATGGCAACGAAACCACACACCCAACAAGACAGCCAGCTTTGACACTGTGTTTATAAACAGTCTGATGTTCCTTTTGGGCACCTAGCAATAAAGCTAAAGCTGGAATGTGGTTTTCGATGAAGTGGATCAATACTGGACAAGCTCCAGCACAAATTGTTTCCTGTCTTTTCATCCGTCTTTACCCTTTCACTTTCTCTGCTTCCTCAAGCTTCCTTCCCGGAAAAAAAAGAAGAAAAAAACAACCTCAACACACTGACACAGTCTCAGTTTTGCCCTTTCTACCAGGTTAGCAAGGTGAAAAGGTGGGAAATTGCTTACTGCTTTTGTAAATCGCTAAAGTGTTCTTGTGTTAATACAGGCTCCTGGAGGCTAACCTGTGAAAATACACTGACCATGTACCAATGGAATATGTATGTTGGTGCAAATGATCGAGCAAGAACAAAACTGAATATCCATCCATCCATTTTCTGGTCCAGTCGAGGTGGAGCTGGTGCCTACCTTCAGCGGTCTACAGACAAGAGGTGGGGTACACCCTGGACAGGTTGCCAATCCATCACCGGGCAACACAGTGACACACAGGACAAACAACCATGCACACACCCATTCACATCTTAGGGCAACTGAGAGACCAATTAACCCTAGTCATGTTTTTGGACTGTGGGAGGAAGCCGGAGTACCTGGAAAGAACCCACTCATGCACAGGGAAAACATGCAAACTCCATGCAGAAAGACCCCCGGCCAGGAGTTGAACCAAGGCCCTTCTTGTTGAGAGGCAACAATGCTACCAACTGCGGCACCGTGCAGCCCGTCCAAAAATAAATATCTAAAACAAAAATAAATAAATTGTAAAGTAACAATTTAAGGATTTTTGAAACAACGTTTTCAAAATTATGTATTATTACTCTGTGATTAAATTACATATTTGGCCAAATGACTTGTTTAAGACTCAAAATGTAAAGTTTAGGACTTGACTTGGGACCTGCATGCCTTGACTTATAATTCGACTTGCGACTTTCATGTGTTTTTCTGGGACTTGACTGGAGACTTGGGACTTATTTGTGAGTCGCAAAACAATGACTTGGTCCGACCTCAGCTTATTAGTACATCTTAATTTAATTCACCATTATCCCATGGATCAAGTACTATTCCAAAAGACACTTTATTGTATATAATTTGGTCAATTTTTGTATTTTATTCCAAATATTATTTATTAAATGATTTCGAAAGTTTGATTTACTTTTTACAGATAAAAAGTAAATCTTCTAAAACTGTTATTGATCAAACCAAACAATTCCCAGTGAAAATTATACTACAATAAAAAGAGGAATGTAACTGAAAACAAAATTGCTCACATTGTTGTGTATAATGCTGACCAGTGTGCATTATTTTTACTTGCCACGTTATATTTAGTAATCCTTTGTGGATTATATTAGTCTCTGTTTTAAAATTATCATCACAGTGCTTGGCATATTGCATAATGCATATTGGAAAAGAATGTTGTTTTTTTTCTTTTCTCATGATTCAAACGTTCTCATTCACTCTCAAATGATAATTTCCTTGCTTCATCCTATTTAATCATGTTGCATCCTATGAATAAAAACAATGGTAACTGGAATCATATTAACTTTTTGCTGCTTATGTATCTTTAAAGTACTGAATCATTGTGTCATTATGGAGAGCCGTTTTATTCAATATATAATAAATAAATAAATAATACTGTTATTAATAATTAATTAATTAATTATTAATAAACATTCTATCAAATGAATAAATGTACACATGAAATAAAACAAATTAAATATTTAACAAATAAATGTATAGCTTAAAACTTTAATATATTTATTTAGTGGCTCTCCATTTAAACTGCATTGACATACAATCATGTAAAAAATCACGACGCTCTGTCACAGTCTGTGTGTTTTTCTAACACATTTGGACACATGGATATTTTTGGAATTTTTACAATGCTGGAAGATTCAATATCAACAGTTAGAATAGAAGAAAAGCCTTTTCATAATTTTCTTTTTAAATGTAATAAGAAAATTATTTTTCAGGGGAAGAATAAGTTAGGACATCCTCACATTTAATCCTACTTAAAATGATACAAAATTCACCTAGGCATATCACATCAGGTGCAGATAAGGAGAACATCCTTACCCTTTTTTAAACTGATTCAGTTTGCTTTGCTCCTGACTTGAAATCAGAGAGAACACAATGGTGAGATCAAAAGAGCTGCCTGAGGTTTTCAGAAAGAGAATTGTAGCAGTTTATGAGCTTAGGTCTCAAAACTATTTAAAATCAATCACTCCACTGTATAGAAAATAGTCGGCAACATCATCATAGGACCCACAAGCAGCTCTGGCAACTATTAAAAAGAAAGTAAATGCATGTACAATTACAAAGAGAATTTAACTTTCATGGGATAGGTGCCAGGAAGAAATTTTTGCTCTCTAAGAAAAATAACATATTTATGACTGAAGTTTTCCAGAGAATGTGGAGAATAACAAGGATGTCTGAAATAATGTTCTCTGGACAGGTGAGTCTAAAACTTAATTATTTGGACACCAGAAGACAGGACATGTTTAGCATTACCCAAATACAGCATTCTAGGAAATGAACTTCATACAGACTATGAGATTTTCTTTAAATAAACCAACACACCAATGATCCAAAACATACCTGTAAGCCCACTAACAACTGGCTGAAAATAGAAAACTTTAAAACCAAGTCCATTTGCACCGAATCAAAGCCCAGATCTTAATTATTTGACTTGAAACAGGCTGTTCATGCAAGACACCCCTTTGACATCTCATAGCTGAAAGTGGGGAGTGGGGCAAACCTTCCTTAGACTTACGCCAAAGGCTGGTTAATAGTGACAAGAAGAGTCTTACCAAAAGGTAAGACTAGCTAGGGTATGGTGTCCTAACTTTTTCATTAGCAAGAAACAAATGTCATTGATGTCTTCTGCTTAATGAGTAAAACTCAGAGGCTCAATTTCTCTGTTTACATGTTATTAAATGTTTCCCTTTTCTAGAGATGAAAAAGATCAGAGATCAAATGGTAAAATCTTTTTGAAAGAACTGAATAATTCATGGAGGGTCCTAAGTTTTTCAAATGATTTTATGCATCATCTTAGAGATACCCAGCTATGTTGTCACAAATCAGACAGTTTTTTCCTCAAATAAAAGATGGTGCCTTTTTGGTTTACTTTAACTGGATGATGATCTTTTCCAGCATTGACACTTTGAGTAAATCATGTCGATGCAAGGTAATGCAACTTGGAGTTTGTATTTTTTCTTGTTATAATAAATGTTAGCAAATGTTGCTTTTTTGGCTAATGGTCTTTAAAACATTAGTAATTATTAAAATCTTTCATCAAGATTTCCTGTTATTTTTAAACATTTTTCTGACAGTGTTCTAAACTCTTGGCCTAGAGTCTAAAAGACATGAATGTTAATTAGGGAGGAACACAGAAAGGAAATGTGTTGCAGAGGAGGTTTTCACAACCTGTTTTTGGGCACACTGTCCTGCATGTTTCAAATGTATCCCTAATCCAACAAAATGTATTCAAATGAATTAACTACGCCATACATCATTTCCAGTGAAGTTTGTTATTGACTGAAGAGCTTGAATCAGTTTGTTTAAGGAAAACATGTAAAATAGTGAAATGTGCACCAAGGTCAGGGCTGGGAAAATGTAGTTATGTATTAAGAAACAAATCATCTACTGTCCAATGGGTTTGAAACTGACAGTATTTCTTTGCTTTGTTCATCTCATCCATTTTTATTCGTGTTTTTTTTTTTTTTTTACAGAAACTCAAATCCCTGCTGTCATGTCACCAAAAGTGACATTTCATTTTTGAAACAAACGAAGAAGAAACAGGATACAAACATTATAGACTTATTTAAGTAAGACCCTTAACATTTGTTCCGCTAACTGAGAGCAAATGCATCAGGTCCAAAAATGAACAAAAATGATGGGAAAGTTTTATGCTTTAAAGGGCTTTTAACTCAAGTGCCATAAGTTGAGTAAGTGGAAATTCCACATTTTTTAAAGATTAGCTTGGAGTGTTTAGAAGCACATGGACACTTACCAAGCAGAGAGAGTGTTTTAGTCTGGGAAACTCATCCAGTATCTGTGGAGAATGTCAAGATGTCAAGATAAATTCTTTTGTATAATTTTCCCACATAATTTTTCACTATGGGAATGTGTAATCAAGGTCACACACATTGTTAGATTTTAGTCATGCATGGTGTTATCCATCTAGGCCAAAAAGTTCAAGTTCAACTGGTCACAGCTCCTTCTTTCAGATGTTAACATTGTACATGGCCCGTGACAAACTTTAAGCGACACTTCTTGTCGCTTTCTTTCAATGACAATTTGGATTCTGACATCCACAGAGGCCAGATTTGTAGAGTGCATAACTAATAGTTGGCCTGTTGACAGGTTCTTCCACCTAGGCTATGGATCTCAGCAACCTCGCCCGAGTTACTTTGAACCTTATTGCTTATTCTTTAGTAAATGCTCTCCTTACCTGGCCTATGATGTTAGGTGGGTTGGGTGGGTGTCAAGCCTTGGTATGTTTTCTAATTTTACATTTTGGGATGATGGACTCAACAGTGCTCAATGAGGTATTCAAAACATGTTATTTTAGAACCTAAACCTGCTTTAATTCACAATTTTATCTCTGACCTCTCTGTTGTGTTCCATGTATGTTTACCAATGTTCTCAAACAAACGTCAGACCTTCACAGAACAGCTGCAGTTATACTGAGATTAAATTATACATGAGGGGAATGCAGTTGGTTACGCAGAATTGTATTTAGAGGTATAAAAAAAGGGCTGAATATAAATGCACACCACACTCTTTAAACCCTGCCATTTTCCACCCACTTTACTATATTGTTCTTCATTCTGATAACATGTATTCAAGATTGTAGATGTTACTTAAGAAAATGTAAAAAAAAAAAAAAACAAAAAAAATGGGTTGTGAACCCTATAGCAAGGCTCTATAGATATTACATTACACTACACTTACATTTCACTACTAACCTGACATTTAGTTTACGAGAAAAAAATCCAGAAAAAAACGTGTTTAAGACAGACACTGCCACTAAGTACACACCAATGTAGCCGACATCTAGCAAGCCAAGAACACAGCCCACAAGGCTCTCCTCATTTATTTATTTCACTTGATTTGACAATTAACTTTCCAGTGAAGTTGCTGAGAGGCTGCATATTGATTTGCTTTTATGTAAAATTGGAATTCACATCACAAAACATAGCCAGTGCTCCTATAATTGTGTAATTTACAAGTGGTTGCTTTTAATCACAGCTCAAACCAAATATAGATGATGACACGTATAAAAAGTGTGTTACTGGAGAAACTAAAACAATAGCTGACTACCTTATCAAATTTAATTAGTTCAATTTCTTCCAAAAGTAACTTTTAAGGGGAAGGTGTTGAAAGCCCAGCCTTCTGATATTGACATTTATAGTGGCTGTCCAGAGCTAGTTCTGTTGTCAAAATCATTTGATATACCTTTGTGCAATGTGTCTGTTACTAAATCGGGCTGCTCCTGACACAGTCTAATTTGGTGGAAGTGAACAGGCTTGGATGGTCTTTGTATTCATCACTAACAATAGATCTTAGAAAATTCATTGCTTTTGCATAGTGTTTTTGTCATGTTTAGAGGTTTTTTTCCTGACCCACATGCAAAATTCACACACAGGATGTGTATTGTAAAGGCCAAGGGTTTATTTACAAAAATCACTAATAACATGCACAACAGAGTGGATGGTTTCTGGGTCCATGGTTCTGTGGCATCTGGGAACGTAGAGCATTAATAGAAGTTATTAAGTGCTGAAAGTGATGAAAATTAATATGTACATGAGAATAAGGTAATAATACAAACCCACACACCAGGACCATGACAGTTTTAGGAAAATCAGCATGAAAAATTTCATAACATTATTTATCAGTGTTCCGAAAATGCTTCTATGATTTCACTTATTTAAAGGTTAGTAAACAGCAAAGGTAAAGTTGTAGAATATAAAGGGTAAAATTGACATGACTTGAACAATTGTTCAATTATGTTACAATGCTGAATTAGAAGACAAAACATGAATGCAGAGATCAGAAGTAAACGCCGGAAGGGAAAATGTGCGCTTCTTTACTTGCCAGAAGACTGTATACTGTCTGGTGCAGCACATAGAGATTAACATTTTTACCCTAACCCTTTTTTATTTACAGGAAGTTGGAAATTGTAAAAGTCCCTCATCTGCAAAAGATGCATAACTCCACTTATTAAAGTGTTCACAAAATATGTAGAACATGTATGCATATGCATCTATCTTCTTTGCTATGAAGCGCCTAAAAAGTTCTGTTGCTACAAATTACCTTCAAAAGTCACATAATTAGTGAAAAGAACTCAATCTGTGTGCAGTCTATGTGTCACATGATCTGTCAGTATAGACACACCTTTTCTGAAAGGCGCCAGAGGCTGGAACATCACTAAGCAAGAGGCATCACACCATGAAGACCAAGGAGCTCTTCAAACAAGTCAAGGACAAAGCTGTTGAGAAGTACAAGTTAGGGTGGGGTTAAAAAAATAATAATAACAAATCAAATCTTTGATTGAGCACCACCACCGGAGCACCATCAAATCCATCATCTTCAAATGGAAAGCATGTTATCACTACAAACCTGCCAAGAGAGGGCTGCCTGCCAAAACGTACAGTCCAAGCAAGAATGGCAATAATCAGAGAGGCAGCACATAGTGGTAATCCTGAAGGAGTTGCAGAGTTCCACAACAGACTGGAGTATCTTTCCACATGAACAAAAAAGTCGTACACTCCATAAAGCTGGGCATAATGGCAGATTGGCCATAAAAAACATTACTTAGTAATGGTGCTAACTCAATACATCCCATTCCCACAGTAAAAACATGTTGCAACAGGGACTGGGAAACTGGTCAGAATCAAGGAAAAGATGGATGCTAAATACAGGGATATTCTTGAGCAAAACCTGTGTTAGTCTGCCTGTGATGTGAGACTGGGAGGGAGGTTCACCTTCCACCAGGACAATGACCCAAAGCATGCTGCTAATGTGATTTCTTAGTGTGGTCCAAATCAATATTTTATTCTATTATCATGACAGCTTTTCTGAGTGTTTTAAGTAACTGACAGTCAGATTCTCCCTAGTGCAATCTCAATGACAAGACTCAAATGCAGGACTGAAATGCGATAAATCTGAGTATTTTAATAAAAAAACCTAGATAACTTAAAACATTGTCTTGCAAAAAGGTGATCAGACAGGAAGCACAGCAATGGAACTGACATGGAATATCAAAGAGATGAAAAACATAACATAAAATGCAGGCAGCAGGAGAAACCAGCGAGGAACTAAGAGAACCAAAAAAGCAGTATAGAATATATGATGAGGCAAGGGAGGAAAATGACAAAAGAACCAGAAGAGCTAATCAGATGAAATGAGGACCAGCTGAGGCAGAGAGAAGGCAGAGCAACCGAAGACGGTGGAAGACTAATTATCCAGAGTACAGCAGAAACACGAAGAAACCCAGGGAAGTATCTAACAGAAATCTAACAGCAAATAACTCTATGTGTAAAGAACACTAAAACAAAGAATGAACTAATAAGGAAAACACAAAACAAAAATGAGCACAGAGAAATAACCTTAAGAAAGCAAGACCTTAAGAACATGAAATCAGCAGAGAAATGTTCTAAATACAGACACAACATAAAAAATCTAAACCCAAATACCTCAGGATCGTGGCACTGCCTAGTTTAACCAACTATATAACAAACCTAGCTATCAAAATGTCTAAAAACACCTGTAAAATGCATACCCAAATTAAATTAAATTCAGTTTTAAACCATTTGGAGCACATGCGAAAACTTGATCTCTCTGTAAAGCTAACTTTCTGAATTCTTATTGTAACGGTAACTAGTTTGTAGTTACTGTAGTTGTAACACACAGACTTTTTTTCCCTCACCTGGATTTTGTTTTCTTTTCATGTAACTGTACATTAATGGCTAAACATATTGACACAAATAAAATAATGCTATAGATACAAGATTTACATACTACAAGTTCAAATTTGATAACAATAACACCAAGCAGTGCTATTATTGAGAGGTTTTCTGTGGGTATGTGGGCGTTTTCCAAAGTGGCTCTTTGAATACTCCAAATGGCAGCTGTGGAAAACGCATTGACACATGAACTTTAAAAGGCTGTAATTCCTGAATGCTTCAACTTACAATCATCAGTGATGGCTCTACTGAACGGTGACACTCAGAGGAATAATTTTATATAATCAGATTCACATTCAGCACTACTACAGTTTAGGAACTGATGCATGAACAAAGAAATATTCTCATTTTGCTATTGTGCATGACAAAAAAAAAGAGTCAGAACATGTTGCATGTTAAAAACAAATCTTATATTTTGAATACAAAATATTATACTATATCCAAAACTATTTTCTGTGTCAATTTTTTGTGTTGAAAACACAATGCAAATCAAAATACCACACAACAGACTATTTACAATGTCTCTATTAATCTCTCAAATATTATTTACAATGTGCCACTGGTTCAAGCACTCTCTTGTTGGCAGAAAGCACAATGGCTTGTCACATGTAGAACACTTGACAGCTGTCTTAACATGACGCATTCAGCATTTCAGTCTGCCCTCCATTCTGTGACCGCTTTTGTTGATCAGTTAGTGAGAAGCCATGACTGACACTGATTAAACCTGCAATGGACCATGCGTGGTCATCTGTGAGCCCACCTGTAGTAGCTGATCAACAAGTGTCTCTCTGAATGCCTTTTGGTACATTGGCCCCTCCCCTTAGGCTCTACAGAGAACTTTGTGCATAAAAAAGGCATTCACCACCCCAATGTCCACAGAGTGGTAAAAAAAGGTCTTGTACCAATTTCTTGTTTTGTGGAGAACTTGATAGCAGCTGATCAGCGCAGCAGATACTGTATATCAACTCCACCCATGCACCAGAATAATTGAAATAAACATATCAGAAAATATTTAAAAAAACAAAATAAAACCCAGTCAAATAAATTCACACTTAATCAATGAGATATGCCTATTGTTATCTTTTATGGCAGGTGGAATCAGCAGTCTATTGTCCACTGTTGTCTTCTACCTTCTTCTTGACTGGGTTACTCCCGTGTGCTGTGTGGATGGTGGAGCAGAGGAAGACATCCCTTGTGTCTCACCACTGCAACATATAAATAAACCATACCTAGACAAAAGTTTCTACTTACCGGCCAAGGAAAGCATCCTCTTCCTCAAAATCACCCTCCATGTCGGCAAACAATAAGCCATTCTGTTTGGATCAGCCTTTGCCCAAAAAATGATGTCCCTTCTGCAGAACAACTCTGCTACACCTATAGCATCTCCAGCTAAGGTAAAAATAAGCCAATGAATCCAATCAAATATCAAGTGCAATCTAAATTATTAACCATTGTATTCTCTTCCTCACCATGGACACTCTGGGTGAGGAAAATGTTGACAGTCTGCAGAGCCACAGTGATAAGTATTTTCACAGAGTCTTAAAGAGGAAACCTCAGATCCCGGCGGCAGCTATTCCTACATCCAAGCCTACGTGGTCTGAATACCCCACCAGCACCATCACCTCGCTAGATAAAAGCTTCAGAGATAATTTAGACTCTGTCGACCAGAAGCTTACTGGCCTTGATGCCAGACTGACCCTGGTAGAAGTTCTGATCAAGGAGTTCCAGGCCTTGATTGAATTGCTTGAGTACAGCCAGGAGCAGATGGTGACGCTAGCAACTGAGAACATGCAAAAGGAAAGTGTAATAAAACTTACAGATGACGCCTTTTTCCAGTGACAACAGGAAGATTAAGGAAACAGTTCTAGGTGTCGGGGGGGTGGGGGGTGGGGGTGGGGGGGGGGGGGGGGGGGGGGGGGGGGGGTGGGGGGGGAATGTGGGGGAATGATCGGAATGATCTTCATTCTCCGGCATTCCTGAGCACACAGAAGAAGCTCCAGAGGCCACAGTGCGTGATATCCTCCAGCGACAGCTCAAGATCCCAAGTGACGTCATAAAGAACATACGTTTTCACCGAATACACCATCTGGGAGCAAATTATTCTGACAACTGCCGGCTGAGACCCATTATAGCAAAGTTTGAACACTCCCCCCCCCCTCACACACACACACACACACACCCCTACATATATACAGGAAGACACTTACAGCACAAACTTAGTTCAGACTTCATATTTAGTGATATAAAATCAATATGATTCGTCATTTGGAATGTGTGTGGAATTTGAAATAAAAATAAAAAGCGTAAAATCATAAATCATGTAGAAAAATGTAAAGCAGACATTGTCTTCTGCAAAGCCATATATCCAAAACTGAGGCAAATACAGTACACAAGAATTTCCTCATTTTTATTTAGCTAACTATAATTCCAACCAGAGAGAAGTAGCTACATTGATTTATAAAAGGATGCAGTTTACGTGCAAAGACAACATATTTGATCCACATGTGATTATTATTAACATAAATATAAACAACAAAGACTGGTGTTTAGTTAATGTATATGGTTCAAAAGTTAATGATGCCAACTTTATCACAGTCTCTTTCTGCCCTCTCAACACAGACAGGCACTGCATTTGTGGTGGGAGATTTTAACCTTACTCTGAACACAGAGTTAGATTCAGCAGATTATCTGCACTTTTTAAATTGCAGTCAGTTAATACACTAAAACAGTTATAATAGAATTTTTCTTATCAAAGTGGGAGAGAAATTAACTCACAATAAGAGAAAATCCGGACCTTGTCTTTATAAGTTTTATTCAAAGGCATTTCTGCATTTGAAGACCCTGTCACTGACGAGTCAGTGAAACAGAGCCCAGAGCATAGTTTACAGACAGTATTTAAACAGTATGTGGGTGTTACCTCAACTTAAAAGAGTTTGGAGACATGGTCCTCTAGACCCCACCTGGGGTCAGAGGTAACAATGTTATTTATGAGGAAAGCCATCTGCCCTCCCTCAAAAAATAACTCTTTAGGGAGTATTAACCATAAACCTTCTGGTAATAGATTTAGAGTCCATCTGCTCTAAATAACAGAACACTAATAAAAACACAGAGGTCAGAGGAGAGAGGTTAATGAAAGTTCACAGCACTTTGGAATACTTTGGAGCACTAAATAAAAGAATTTCCATAACACAGTATATGAAAGATTTTGGTCTGTGTGATGCCTGGCACTCTTGTAGCCCATTAGATAAGGAATTTATGTTTAACTAAACTGTCCACCACTCTTACACCTGTATAGAATTATTTCTAATCAGCAACTATGTTATGAAGGAGGTATGTGAGGCACAAATTTGTGTCAATATCTTAAGCAACCAAGCACCAGTAACTATGATGGTGATTGAAAAAACATGAATACCACCTCTAAAACTTCGGAGGTTTAAAACATCACTACTTTACCGGGTTCTTTGAGAGAGTCGACAGACTTAAAAAATATAAATTATCAACCCACTATCCATTCTGGTGTCCTCTGGGAGGCAGCAAAAGCTGTCATGCATGGTAAAATAATTTATTACTCATCATACAGGGAAACAAAAGAAAAAAGCAGCTGAAGTGAAACTAGAACAGAAAATACAAGACTTAAAAACAAGTTATGCTACATCCCAAGAAAAAAAAATGTTAAATGAAATAATAAAACTTAAAGTAGAACTTAATAAAATAATAGGCAAAGATACAATTTCAAGTATAAGATTTTGGGGATGGAGAACTTTTATCTTCTTGTAACTCAATTAAAAAAGAATAAAGAAAAGGTAACAGTTCACACAATAACTAATAGTAACGGTATACCAACTAATGATCCTAAAGAAATTAATGCAATTTTTTGAAGTTTTTACAAAAATAGATACTCATATACTTCATTAAAGGGACCATATCATGCTTTTAAATCCTTTTTTCCCTATGTAAATCATTGAGATGTGGTCTGTGTAAAGTGGAACTGTAATGCTTTGGTTTGTATTTGTCATTATTGTAGCTCCTCAGACATTCATTTTACTCATATTTTAAGCTTCCTTTTTGACTGTCTTGTTTGCTGCTGTCTCTTTAAATGCAAAAGAGGCACTTCACAACCTGCCCCCCTCCAGGCTGCAGAGCCATACAAGCCATAAAAGATTCCATTACTTTACTTGCCCTTGATAAATATCAACAAATGTCTAAAAAACAAGAGGTACATACAAAATCATTACACCAACAATGTGCTCCGTTTACTAATGCATGAGAACAACAGCACTAAAACTAATATTGTAGCTGTAAGCTATCAAATCCAACAAACAACAGCGATAGTTGATTAACAGCCTTTTGCTGAGCTCCAAACAACTAAATAAGGTGTGTTAAAGCAGGGAAACATCAGGACCTCGCAAGGACTGACTTTGAACACCCCTGCCCTAGTAGGCTACATGAAAATGTAAATTCTTAAACAATAGTGGAGAAAAGTTAAGGAATTCACAGTAGAAACAAAAGCTGTAATCCCATTACTAATGTTACTGACAATATTTTTACACAAACTACATGTAAGATACCTTTTAAAATGTTAATGCTCAACATAGTTAACGAGTTAGCTAACGCTAGCATCAAGGACATCACTGAATGCATTTGGATCATGTGTTTCCTAAGGCAAAATGAGCAACCAAACAGATTGCAAAACTGTTTGTTTAATATTGTTATTCAAAACACCCAATAAGGTGATGCCCTTAAGGAGCTAAAGGCGAGCGCACATTGTTAACATTAGTAGGAGGCACGAAGCTGTGCTATCAAAGAAACAGCCAGTAAGTTATATCAACACCTCAACAATCAAGCTTGCTGTCATTTTACCGTTATCCACAGCTTACCTCTTTGCTCTGTCTGTTGCTTCCATAGACAGAAGGAACTGACCCCTCAGACAGATGTCTTTCGGTTAATCCTTCTTCATACTGCTGAAACACTCCTACCTGAAGTGCTTCGCGCAAATGAAGAGGACTTTCCCCACTGATGTCGGCACGTTTCTGTGAAAAAAAAAATTTAACCAGGCACTCCGAAGAGGTTCTGATCCTGGGGGACGGTGTAGTGACTGGATTGGGTTAATACACCTGACAAAAGAACATTTTTCCGCTTGCTGCTTCGGCATCCTTTAAGTTGAACTACAAGAATACTGCAAGTAAAAAATGATGGATTCACTGGATTGGTTAGGCATCCATGACCATCTTTAGAATGTCCACAGAAAATATTGTGATGTAATAGAGAACAAAACGTAATAGAAAATGGAAAAATCTAAACAGACTGACCTATTATGTCCCATAAAGCATCTAAATATATCATTGCAGTGGAGTGACTAAATTCAGATTTTCTAGACCTTCAGAGACTTAATGACCACTTTCACCCTCTTCGCTACATTCTCACACTACTCTCCAATTTTGCATTATTTGCTGTTATTTCAGCTTTTAACTTTGTTCTCTCTCTTTTCTCTTCCTAAAAGCTACACCTGGCCTGACTCTGTGTCTACCTGTGACACCTTTCTGGAGAGGGGCATCGTCCAAGCTTCTGCTGGCAACAACTTAATGCTCACCCTCTACCAATGATCCACATGGTCCTATCTTTCAGTGTTTAACCCTTTCTCTCTCCTAGACATGGCTACTGACTGAGCTTTTACTGTGACTATCTCTATGTGCTCTCTTTCAGACTCTAATCTTGAAAACTGGCTCATAGTTTATCTGTTCTTTCTTCCTAGGTGAAACGACTAAAGGAGCTACATCCATTGACATTTACTTTTCCTTCCCATAGAAAGTACTCCTGGATCAGTGCTTCTTTGTTCTTTTTGTGTCTCTGCTCTGTTCTCTCTAACCCCCAGTCGGTCGTGGCAGATGGCCGGTCACACTGAGCCTGGTTCTGCTGGAGGTTTCTTCCTGTTATAAGGGAGTTTTTCCTCTCCACTGTCGCTACATGCATGCTCAGTATGAGGGATTACTGCAAAGTCAACGCCAGTGACTGTCCACTGTCTCTACAAGCTCATCCGGGAGGAGGGAATACTGCAAGTCACTGACTGGATGCAATCTGCTGGGTTTCCTTAGACAGAAACTTTTTATCCAATTTGAATAAATAACTGAATCTGACTGCACTGTTCAATGGTTATGATTAATTGGAATGTATGTACCTGACTTGTGTGAAGTGCCTTGAGACGACATGTGTCGTGAATTGTTGCTATATAAATAAACTGAATTGAATTGAATTGAATTTTTGTCAGTGCAGACCGCATAGCATAGTATTATGTAATGTTGCTATTGGGTCAATACTGTGTTTCTTGAGTTGCAGTTACGTGGATTCCGCACCAGTGGTGCAGATTTGGGGTATACATAGCTGCAGCATCCATGCCATGAAGCACAATTTCTATTTTCCTGTGTGCCATTGAAAAAGAAGGCCTATACCCATTATTGTAAAAGCTCCAACCCCCCCCCCCCCCCCCCCCCCCAGTCTTGTTCTTTTAAACCAAATGTTTATTGTTTACATAATACATCCAGATTATTACATGACAATTAAATACTGGATGAAGAATTTTAGTTGGGGGCAAGCATTCAGTGATATGTATGTTATGTGTATACTTTGGGGTTCTGGCTCATTTTAATAAATATTATTAGAAACAATATGTTTAACTTCTTTTGATTGTACACATATACACACCGTCTTGATCAATTGTAAGTATTAATAAAGTAGCTGTTTACTGGCTTAATGTGTCCATGAGAATTAAAAATAAGGAGCAAAAAAATGAGATTAGCTTTTTTGACCAAAGCTTCCTGAGTTATTTGAAGGGAACATGTAGACATGTTCTTGTGACTTTTGAATATCCTTTAAATCCATGTGGCACTTGGGGAAGGTCAAGGGGAGTGATGGATAGTGGAATGGTCTCAGCTGACTAACATGGTCTGTGGCTACATCTGTATTCCTCTAACCCTACATGCTCGGCTTGTGATATCTGGCTCCTGAGAGGCAACTATGTGTTTTTGATTCAAAGATACTGCTACCCTCTGGGTGGTTGGTTGCTGTACAAAGTCATAACACTGCACAATGGGTGCCTTGTTGACAGATGATTAGGCAAACCGATGCATCTGTGTATGTACGTGTGTATGGATATGTATGCATGTGTGGGTGCGTGCATGCGTGCGTGGATGGGAAAGGGTATATGTGCGTTGCCTAGTTTGTCTGACAGTGGTTTCAGATAACAATGCATATCAGAGCTGTTGAATAACCAGTCTGACTGACAGAGTCTTTTGTTTTTCAGACCTTTTCAGTATTGTGTGGGAATGTTTTGATTAGGGATTTGCTGGAAGGGGCATAATTGGAAAAAAAGTGAGCTTTACTGACTTCAAAAAGTTATTTTCTCCTGTCTGAAACAAATTTGTTCTGTTCTCTAAGAAGTATGCGGTTATGTATGTTTATGGATGTCTTTTAATGCTCTGCCATGACTAAAAGGTTACAGTTAATGACAGTTTGTGTCAAAAAGAAACAGGTTGATAGTTATCTTTCACTTTGACACCCACGTTTTTTCTTTCATCATTCAGCATCCTGCCAAACTCTCCACTGACACATCTTTGCTGAGAATAATCTACAATGTTTTTCTTCTTCTTGCTCTGTTCTTGTCATGTTAAAAGAAAACCAAGGAAGTAAAGAGCCAAAACAACTACTTAGAAACGTTTTATTTGTTATCGGTCAAAAATGCCCAATCCACACCTTCTTATTTTCTTAGTACATGGGTTGCAGCAACTCCTTTGGCAGTGCTAAAACTAAGCTGCAGACAATGAGGCTGGGGCAAGGGTAAACAAGAAACCTTTCTAAATGTAGAACAGAATCATGGCAGAGTTAGTTTTAAAAAAGGTGAGTGTGACTAATTAAATTAGACAGAGCCTGGCTTGAGGGCTTCAAGGGGTAAAGGAGAAAGGGGGGCAGGATGCAAGGGGTGTGGTTTGTGAATATAGACAGGATATTTAACTGCATATCAGGTCACAAAAATGAAAGCCCCAGGGCAGAGCAAAACCAAACATGTCCCACTCAATGTTGGTCGAGTACAGAGACGAGCTCTAACCTTTGAACTGCAACCTCTGTGAGTTTTGGGAAAGGTTGCGAAGTCACGTCCTACTTCTGTGTTTGGAGCATCTTGCCCTGAGGGATGTTTTTTTATATATATATATATTTATTTATGAGCTAACAAGAATGCGTTGGAAAGCAAAGAGATAAGGAATTGTTTGCATATTTGATTTTTCTGTGGAAAACAAGCTGTTTGGATTTTACACTTTGATTATTTTCAAAGAAAAACCTGAAATGTGCTGTCCATGTGTAATCAGCAACCCCACCCTACAGTCAATACTATGTAGAACCACCTTTCACTAAAACAGGTGCTTGTACACTACGCAGAGGAGGTCTCCACCTGCTCTGTGGTCTGGACTGACATTTGTAACCATTCTTCTATGGAAAACAGCTCAAGCTTGGTCCTATTTAATTGAGAACATGTTTGAACATCAATTTTCGTTTCTTGCCACATATTCTCAGTTCAGTTTAACTTTTGACTTTGAATGTCCCATTCTAGTACATGAAAATGCTTTAAACTGTCTGCTACATTACTATGACCTGTGACGCTTTGCTTGAATTGTGTTCATGACTTTTAGGATCAGCCTTTTTTCATGTAAACAAGCAACCTCTCGCAGGGCAAAACACACAAGCCAAATGTGAGCAGACTGAACATTGTGTGCACCTCAAGGAGAGTTTGGATCATGTCAACTTTTACACTTTAAATGGGATAATGTAAGAATAGCTACACCTGTATCTTTCAAATATTGGAAAGACGCCTTGAAGAAATGGACTCATCACATATATCAGCATATTTAGCTGACCACTCTTATGAATGGACAACAAAGATAAACATATAATTGAATTCAACAATGACCTGGCATTTTCTGTGATTTTAAATTGCAGAGAGTAGAGTTGTGTACTGCAGTGTTTTTGAACCCTGGTCCTCAAGGCACACTGCCCTACATGTTTATCTGCTTTAACACACCTAATTCAGATGATTGCAGTTCAGCAAAAGCCTGTTATTCAGCCATCAATTTAAATCAGATGTGCTGAAGCAGGGATACATGTAAAACATGTAGAACAGTGTGCTTTGAGGACCAGAGTTGAAAATCACTGGTCAACTTGACTACTTTTAAGCTGCACGTTTAAAATGCTGTAAGGAAAGAAACGACTGGGAAATACACCATTTGAATATTACAGAGTGTAAAGGGACAACTATATACCCGCTATTTCGTAAACGTAAAGTCATACCAGACTTGCTCACAGCATTGCTGTTATCCTGTTTTTCTCTAACACTGTTAAAGCAAAATGTAGGATACAGGGCTTGCAGTGGCTGTTTTAAATTTAGATTGTTCACCCCCAATTGTCATAATTCCTCATTGGTTGGTAAAAATAATCCAGTGATTGCAGGAACAAACCCGTTTCACCATTGGGTGCATGTTTGTACCTAACTGCTGAAGACACAAATTAAGCTTTCTCTGACTAGATGCTGCTGTAAACTGTCCAGCAAGTAGTCATATATGGACATTCTCAAGGTTTGCAGGGATATCTCTGTAGATGTATGATTATCAAAGAAATCAAAAAAGAAGACATTTACCCAAACTGCAAATTAGTTATTTCAACAACACAATTGAGTACTAAAACGACCCACACCACCAAGAATGAAGGTGAATAGAATTCCATTGTAGCTCTGGCTTCATTGTATGTCTCATTATTGTACTGCTGGAATTTGAACCTTCACCCCAGTCTCAAGTCTTGTCCTGCCTTTACCAGGTTTGCTACCAGAATCATGTTAATTCTGAGAATGGTGTGTTCAGGGAGAAGTGAAAAAATTCATTTTCTGGCACATAGAGAATTTATATGCAGGCCAAGAAGCTTGATATTGGTCTAAGCTAACTCCCCTACATCAGCAATCACAAACCCTGGTCCTCTGGGTGCATAGTCCTGCTTGTTTTGGATGTGACCTTGCCCCATCTGATTCAAATTATTCTATTGCATCCTTAGCATGCATCTTCCCCATCAACAGTGATTAGTTTCCATGCTCCTGGCAAAAAAATGCTACGGCATGAAGGTGACACCACTACATTTTGTGGTGCGGATGGTGTATTCATTGTAATGAGCAGTTTTCGTTTTTCATATATGACATTTTTGATGTTGGCCAAAAGGTTAAACGTTGGTCTCATCTGACCAAAGTACATTTGTCAACAAATTTGCTGAGGTGTTGTAACAGCTTGTGACGAATTCAAAATTGAACCCTTTCGGTGTTTGCAGTTGTAGCAAAGTCTTTCAATTCACAAATGATTGAACTGTGCTCCTTGAGATTTTGTTTTCTAAGCTAGCTCTGCATAAACATATTGATTGCTTTTTTTTTCTTACCATCTTCCCCATCAACTGTGATTAGTTTCCATGCTACCATCATGAAGAGCAT
>JAHHUM010000968.1:159995-305961 GCA_036173005.1 Crenichthys baileyi
TTTGAAATTTTGGATGAGGAAAACTAAGGATTAAAATATTCAAAAGAGTTGTAGCTATTGATTGGTCTGGGACTAGTCAATAAATTGGACTGAAAGATGGTTGCTAATCCTCCCCTCGCCCAGTATTTGAGGAAGGGAAAATTTAAATAATTAGTGGGGAGTTGACTCATTTACAGTAACATAATCCTCTTGCTGCAGCTAGGTTCTGTGAGGCAAAATAAATCAATCTGATTGTCACAATTTAGGTCACTAACTAGAAAAAGCTTTGAAGAGAGAGATCTTATGTTCAGTAAGCCACATTTTAATTGTTTTATTTGGCTGAGTTGGTTTTTTTTTTATTAGATTTTCCTGATTTCCTTTTTTTAGAAAATTTTTTAATCTATTCTTTTTGGCCGTGGGCAAGACACTATCTTAATAGGATAATGGGTGGGTAGCAGTACAAAGCTGCAGAGGGGAGTGTTAAACAATGACCCTGTTTCCTGGTCAAACCCCTGGGTTGTCAGAGTTTTGGAGAACTAATGAATTCGTCCAGATTCCTAGAAAGAAGAACTGCTCATCCAAAGGGGGATGGATGCCGTCTCCCCGGGATCAGACCAGGTTTTCCCAAAAGGGTTCGCCAATTATCAATGTAACCCACATTGTTTTCTGGACACCACCTAGACTGCCAGCGGTTGAACGACAGCATGCTAAACATGTCGTCACTGGTTAAATGGGGGGGGGACCAGAGAAAATTATGGGTCCGACATTGTTTGGCAAACTTACACACCGAAGCAACTCTAATTTTTGGGGGGACCTCCGATTGACGTAACCGGGTGTCATTACCGCCAGCGAGAAAACAATTTACTGTATTTACGCTTATCCTTAGCAGCATTCAGGTAGGATTTGATGTCGCACGTTCTGGCCCCTGGCAGACATTTGACTATGGTCGCTGGGGTCTCTAGTGCCACGTTTCTGACTATGGAGCTGCCAATTACCAGAGTTTTGGGTTCTCAGCGGGTGTGTCCCTGACGGGGAAGTCTGTTAGAAACGCAGACGGGTTTGGGGTGACCTGTGTGCTGGGATCTAGGACTATGCTTTCTATTTACCGTCACCACCGGCCTGAGGCCACGGCTCCGGGGTTCTACTGAAGGACTGCTACGGGGGGCTACCCCGGTGGCTCCGCGCTGGCTAAGGGGGCCTCGGCTATCTGCTGGTTTTTCAACAGCGCGGAGCCGGGCCTCCAATTCCGACACCCTCGCCTCCAAAGCTACAAAAATGCAACATTTATTACACATACCATTATCACTAAAGAAGGCAGAGGAGTAACTGAACATCTGACAGAGAGAGCAGGAGAGAGGAGGAGACTCAGAGAGAGAAACAGCAAAACAGGTAGCCATCGTGGAGCTAAAGCTAACGCTAAGCTAGTGACCCCTTACCACTACTAGAAAACCGTGTAAAACACGGAGAGTCCCCAAACGTTAAATACAGCAACAGAAAGTATGTGTTTTGACGTGCTTATGTATTAGAACAAGCAAGATACACCACAGCAGAGAGAAATCAGATCAAACGAGAGAGCCTTCACACACCAAACAATCCACCGAGTGCAATCTGGAAGTGACGAATACGCCTTACCACGCCTGTCCAGCCTACAGCCTAATAGAGTTAGACTGTACTTGTAAAATGACAAAATGTTAAACAGTTCAAGGAGCAAGAGCACTTTTAAAAGGCAGTCTGATGTATCTGTTGCCATTAGGTCATTTGTCATTCCCTTGAAAGATTAAATTCAATGAAACAGATTTGTATGGAGAAATTGTCTCAGTCTGTTAAAATGCTTTGTAAATTATTTCTTCTCGAAATAAAAGGTACTATTTAGCCAGTAAAATATAAACTATGACTTCATAGAAATAACCTATAAGATACAAAGTCAGTCTTTAAATAGCAAATAGAGACAAAGACCAGTTTGTAAAATTAGTTTCATACTACTACTACTACTACTTTTTTCTCTTGCAGTGACCCTAACCCTTTTTCTCATTTCCAATCTTTATTTCGCTGCTTCTTTTTGTGTGTCACCCCATCTCTATAGCATCTGTTGTGAGGAATTTATGTATGTCCAAAACTATAAGAGTCTTGTTCGCATTTCGTGCAAAACGGAGTGCAGTTGGGACTGCCTCATTTTTGCTTTTTGGCTGCACTGTGTCTTCCACAGCCCCAGGGCTTTTCATATGGATGGGATTATTATACTGTTGACATGCAGACACCCTGCTCCTGCAGAAATATGCACAATCTGGAAACCGATGCATATTGTAGCTTTAATATTTCAGAGCAACTTATCTGATATAATGCTGAGTACAAACTGTGTGAAATGGAGAGAACAAATAGTAATGTTTTCCTGTATTCATAGATTGGAACACAGGAGGAATTGCATGTTGGGCCTGAGACAATTTTAAGTGTTAAAAGATTTCAACAAGTTAAAAAAGTTGAATTGAATGTTAAAAGGTCAAAATTGGGTTTTATTACTAAAATTTTGTTTAAGTTTAGAAAAAAAATGTGCAAAGTGTGTGAAAAAGTCAGTGGCTAAAATGCAGATCCACCACTTCAATAATGGGATCATGGAAATAGAGTATAAAGACCTCTGTCTCTGTGTGTTAACCTCATATGCATTAGGAATCAATTACAAACTCAAGACCAAGTTAGGCTATTCTCACTTATGACAGGATGTATGCCATGAAAGACAAAAAAATAATAATTTAAAACAGAGACATGAGTATCACTTAAATAAACATTTTTAATTTATTGATGGGGGTTCAGTGAGGAGATGTGTCTCTTACCTGCAGCTGATTCGTCTTACTATAATAGGAATCTTTTTACCAGAGACTTGAAAAGCTTGTTACAAGGAGAGTGGGATGTGCTGAGTTCTTGCGCGAGTGGCACGTAAGTATACAACATGGCGGCGCACTAACAAACAACTGTCCAGCTCAAGTAAAAACAAGTCAATTAAACATGAATGCTCCGCCAGTACCGCCACCTAGACAGACATGTCAGACACTAACGACCAAAAGCTTTCAAGCCTCAATGCCGGCCTGGCTCTGGTAAAAGTTCTGTCCAAGGAATTCCCAACTCTGAGGGAATGGCTAGAATACAGCCAAGAAGAGGTGGTGACGCTATCGGCTGAGAACAAGACGCTGAGGAGAAGTAAGTACACTAGAATTTCCTAATGTTTATTTATATAACTGTAATACCAAACAAAGAGGGGTAGCTACTTTACATAATAGAAGAATGGAGTTTACATGCAAAAAGAGCATATTTGATTTAGAGGGGAAATATATAATTATTAACATAAACATAAACAACAAAGACAGGTGCATCTTTCTAAACAGCTCTCTGTTATGAAGAAGACACAAATTCATCCTATTCCCTTAAAGCCCCAATTCCACACGGAAACACGAATAACACAAATCACCAAGAATGTCAAAACTTTAGGATTCTTGGTTCAATCGTAATAAGTTCCTGAATTTGTAACCGATTTGCTTTTTAATCTTAGTCAGTTCTTGCAAATTCTTAAGCCATCTGGAATTCATGACAAAGGTTTTGACCAGTTCAAAATTTTGGTGCAGAACTCCTGGATCCAAATAATCTCAGTTAATTCTTAACAAATCCATAGGTGATCTATGGCTCCTGGGGATGTGTTGAGCCCGCCACAGGCCCCAGGGGCTACACTGGGATCTGCTGAGCATCCCTCCCTTTTGACCTCTCAGGGGTGCAGTGGGCTGGTACCTGTCTGGTGTATTGGGGGCCCTGGGGGGTCCCTCCTGGTTGGTGTTGGACCCTCTTGCTGCCAGAGGTTGGTGCAGGCCCTGTGTTACCGTGGGCACTGGGTTCTGGGCAGGGCTTGTGCTGCTGGAGATGGGGGTGTGGCTGGGTTGGGGGGGCTTGGTGCCCTATGTCTCACCTTCTGCCTCTTTGGCTGGAGGACTGCTGCTCATGTGCTTCACTGACTGAAGTCTGTGTGACTGCACTGGGGCGATGCCTTGTATGCCTTGTGTGCAAAACTGAACTGGCATATGTAGGCAACCAACTTCTCTATGGTATGCCTGAAATGCCACAACAGGACACAAAGATAAAGCTTTTTAGAATAGGGCTACGTCTATAGTTAGAACTTAAACAAATTGATTAATAATCGAATAAATGAATAAATCATATACCATTCACTTGAACTCCTCGGAAATTTTATTGTAGTTTTTAAGAACTTTGTACTTATTCCTCAGACAAGTTCTTTGGCTAAAGGTTTTATGTTGCAATAGGTGTTACACATGAAACAATCAGACAGTGTTTAGTATAAATACCCATAGACCTCCGTGTTAGTGATTTATCTGCACACCACCTTCAGTTAACTGCAAAAGTGAAGTTGGTGTGACAGTTAATAAAATAACGTTGCCTTAAAACTACTAAAGAATTTTTGAGGCTGCCATGTAAGGATGGCATAAATCCACTTTGCAACCAGCACTTAGGCAGTATTTCAAATGTCCTGCATATGTACAATCATATTTGGTGTCAATGTATAAGTCAATTATATGTACCATGCTGATTTTTAGTTACTTTGTCAAGATATATGTTACGACCCCACTCTGTCTAGGGGTAAGGGGAAGTAAACATTTGAACCAGGTGATAATGGTAAAATGAATGAAAGAGTATTTTATTGTTTTTCAGTTCAGTCTCTTAGTTTTAACAAAATACAAACAAAAGGAGGGTACTTAGGAAGTACAAACCGCTTAAAATAAAAAGGGGTAAAACCCAAAATACACAACCATAAATTTAACAAAATACACAACAATCAGTAATTCAACTGAAAATAATCCCCCAAAAGGAGGGACAAACTAACTCAACAGTATCTTAAATCAAAGAGTCCCAGCTAACAAACAAACAAACAAGCCAAGATAAAGCTTAACAAGCTTTAAACAGACTCCTCTGAGTCAAGTTGGAGTCAAGCTAACCATCAAGCAGGTAAGCACACAAAATAACCAAGCTGCCCAACTAGCAGGTAAGCACACACACAAAAAAGCAAGTTAATCAACAAACTGGTAAGCACACAATCCAAGCAAGTTATTGTTTCAAGACACCCAGGTCAAAAGTGGCGAGCTGTTCACTCTAAATCACAGCTGCCCTTAGTGGCAGTTGCAGAGAGTTTATATAGAGCGATCTCTTCAATAATTGGCGGCGAATTTGGAAGAAACAGGAAATGAATAGTCCAACATGAACTCCTGGAGTCGTCCAGCAGGAGGAGTGCAGAGCGCGCAGGGAGATCCAAGTCCGCCAGGAACAACAAAGAAGAGTGTGTCCAGCGAAGACGAGAGTAACCAGAGAAAAAGAGATCAACCAGCGAAGGTCCAGTAGGAGGATAGAAAAAGGAATCCGATCCCATCAGAAACAGCGGTACCAATAGCACGGAGGGAAACGGCGCTTTGCAGCGACATCGGCTGGCCAGACTGTTGATGGTACAAAACAAAACACACACGAAACAAACGCATGCACAGGTACATACGTACATACGGCCACCACCTTCAGTTTACTGCAAAAGGGAAGTTGGTGTGACAGTTAATAAAATAACGTTGCCTTAAAACTACTAAAGAATTTTTGAGGCTGCCATGTAAGGATGGCATAAATCCACTTTGCAATCAGCGCTTAGGCAGTATTTCAAATGTCCTGCATATGTACAATCATATTTGGTGTCAATGTGTAAGTCAATTATATGTACCATGCTGATTTTTAGTTACTTTGTCAAGATATATATTAATTTGACCACAACATTAGTCCTGATTGGGGATTTTCAACTTCCTTGATCTTAAATACAATTCTGTGCTAGATGCTATGTCTCTGTACACTTAAAATGGAACAGATAATAACTGTGGGTGTTGATCAGAATAATGAGCAGTAAGGCTGGAATGCCATAGGACTAGAGATCATGCAGTATCAGGGAAAAATAAGATCATAGATGAGCTCAGGTTCTCTCTCTGTTTTTACCTTTTCTATCTCTTTTGTCCATCTATTTTACCTCACAGTACCCATGTCAGCTGTGTCCCTCATCTCTTATTTGCCTGTTTCACCCACTCATCTTAACCTAAGCCTCATTTACACTCGCTCCTCTCGTCTGTGGAACGTTAACCTCAGTTGTCTGCTTATTAGCCCCTGAGGCTATGATTAGAGAGAAAGCAAGAGACAGTTGGATGGAAGAAAGCTGTAAAGGTTGATGAGTTGGAATTTACCCAGCATTGTCTGCAATGTGCACAGGCTGGACAAAGGGAATGACCCATCAATTGACCCTATAAGTGTGGCATGAATGAATATACAAAATGAAAAAAAGGAAGAAAAAACCAGTAGGGACTCTCAATGTCTAATCTAAACAGTGGGTTCACATCAGTAAGATCATAGATAATCAGGAAATTAGGCTTATTCTCATAGATTTTCTTGAGAACAGGCTGTATGAGACCAGAAGTTTCCTTTGAGACTGATATAGTGAGCATGGCTATCATTGCAGTTATTTTCTAAAAGGTATGTATCAGGAATTGAGTAAATAAAAAAAATAAAATACATAATGACTATTTACATAGATCATCTCTATGTCCCAACTACAAAATTTGAGCAGGCCAACTTGCAACCAGCTGACTAAATGTTTCAGTATTATACTCTTTTTTTTCTTTCATACAATTTTACTTAATTAGCATTTATTCATACAAAGTTTGGCATGTTGGGTTTTGTCTTTTTTTTCTGGATTAGCAACCAGTGGATAATCCGTTATCTGGTAAGCACACCATGTTCTCACCATCCCAACTTTCTTTGCTCTTTAGGGATAAAAACATGTTTCCTTTTTTTAATCGTTGTTATCCATCCTGTGTTATACTTCTGTCTTTTCATAGGATTCATTCTTTTTTCGTTCCCAACTTTAAGACAACTTATATTGTTTTTCCTTTGACCAATCCCCTTATATTACCCATCTTAAGATCCCCCTTCTTGATCTAACCACTTATCTGCTGTATAGATTCCTCTCTCTATTTTGCCTCTCCTTGTGATTGGATCATTATTTCTCGCGTTCCAATCTCCTGTTCTAAAACTGGAGGCTCCCAACCTTTTTGTTTGCCAGTGGACCTCTTTCCCTTATTTATTTATTTTTGTTTTATAAAATATCACTTTTTAAACTACGATACGTCTCCTTTAATCCCATTTGACCTGTTCTGATCATTCTTTCTTCCTTCCTTCCAGCTTTCATTCTCCCTCTTGCACCCATCCCCCCATCCCCTCAACCCCTTTCCTTCTGTCTCTCCCTTGCTGGTTCCTGACCTCCATCCTCCCTGTGATCATCCCTACAGAGTCCAGGCCATCTGTTCCTGCAGGAGAACCAAGTGCATCCAAGCCACCAATGCAGCCAGGATGTTTGTATTTAGGCATATGTGCATCAATGCACCCGTATTTTTGTAAGTGCATTTCCATTCTCCTGAGAGACTAGTTGTAATAGGTTTGATATCTAGAATATTTATGAATTTTTGGTTGGTGTAAAAAACCTTTCTTGAACAAAATCATAGGTACGGTATCCATGATTGATTGCTGAATGAATCAAATAACTTTTATCAGCTGTAATAATCACAATATACTTCATTTGCATTAGTCTCAGATGTCAAAGTGATACCCGTATGCTCTTTTTCTCTAATTTGGTGAATGAGAATGTGCATTAGTTAGTATTTGCTTGTGGGTATTCATGTGCATCAGTGTGTGCGTACATGTGCAAAAGGTAACAGGGTGAGTTCAAGCCCTCTGTGCTCTCCCTGCTCGATTAGGAAGTAAACAATGTTTATTCAGGAGCAGCTGTCTGAGGGAGATGATTCAGTGTGAATGCACCAACACACACACACACACAAGAACATTTAGAGAAATGAACATGAAGGCTTGGAAAAGACTAAGATTAGACTTGATTGGTGGATCTGATGCTCAGAAAGCAGGTCTACACTTCTACACATGCAGTGCATACAGATTTAACCAGCACACAAAAGAGGAAAATGATGCAATATGTTCAAATTCTTGTACTTCTGTAGAACTTACACACACAGGAAAAACTGCAAATAAGTTTCACTTCAGCAGTACTGGGAAACATTTTGGCTAAAAAGCATAACTCAAATAAAATGTTGAATATAATGTGTTCACAGACAGAGGTGATTCCACAAAGTTTTATAAGGGGTGGCCAGATGGGGACCACTAATAATTTTGGGGTGGCAAACCAAAACCCAAATGTCACAAAATAATTTAAGTATAGACATTTAAGATAGACATTTAAGTATGATCGCTGGTAAAATTTAGGTATGATAGACAAACAAATAAGAAATCAAGATTAACTTCACCTTTACACATGTACACTGCCACTTTTTACTTCCACAATAAATTAGAGGGTGGATGTCTTATTAAAAGTAACAGTTTCTAAAAATCCGTAAAATCAGAAGTACAAAACGAACACTTGTTCCCTATAGAATTGAACAACACCCCAAACTTTTATTTAAAAAAATTCAGAAATATTTGTTTACAGACAAACAAGCATGAATCGCTTTCTTGTCCACCAGTCTCTCCCTCTCAACCCTTCTGATTCTCCTGCTTTGCTGCTGTAGCAGCTGTGTGTTTTCTTCCTTAGGGTGAATCTTCCGCTATAGCAAGAAGGCCTTCTTTGGAAGAATGACCCAGTTTATCAGACAGCGCTCACACTGTTGATGGATCTAATTAAAATCTGTGTACAAATCTCATAAAGAGCAGTGGTAATCACATTTACTGTGTAAGCTTTCAGTTATTCTTTTGCTGTGTTAAACTGAGATAATCCCCTCTATATAGTATAAGAATGTATTATTCAGCAAGTTTGATCCTGTCACTCTCTCTGTCTGCCCATTTGTCTCGTTTTGCTGCTACAACATTGTTTTAGGCTACATACTTTTTTTGAAATAGCAATTATTTTAAATTGCTTCTGTGTTGCTGGAAAATGCAGATATGTAAATAAAGCTCTGTAAATGTATACACACTCTTCTTTGGGGTATTGGGAAATAATCCAGGTAAAAGCTGTTGCTGTGTCACAAAGAAAAAAAAGATCTGATTCGAAATCCCTCATGTGTAGATCTCCCCATGATCTTCATATTGAAAAACAGCAGGGTAGACAGAACCAATTCCACTCCCTGGTCTAAATGTATTTTAAAGGCAGGCATTTGTTTAAAAAGTCACTGCTTCCCTCCCTGCATCCCTACTATTAGCAAACTTTGCAGAACCACATTATTCTAAATGGGTTATGCCTCTGTCAAGTTAAATGCTGTTGCCAACTACCCTTTATATATATTTTTTAAAATGAGGCTTTACATTCTAAAACCAAGGGTCATGTGGCTGCATAGGAACATTTTAATTCTATCATTCCTGGTGGATTTAATTGCTTTCAGTGGACTCCTAAAGCTGCACACAAAGCTTCAAATAAAACTCAAACACCCACTTGAATTCATTCCAAAATATAATTCTAAGGGTGCAGACCATTTCGAATAAATAATGTTCTTCACAAAACAGCCAATGTTTTATTTTTTCATTGCACTCATATTTTAAGCTGAATTCAATTCCGTTTATTTAAATAATGTCAAATTAAAACAGATTTCATCTCAATACACTTTACAAAACAAACTGGTGCAATTCATATCCAATGATATAGAATTAATTTGCATCAACTATAATCCAAATCAGTCCACTTCATTCTAAAACAGTTCAGCAATACAGTAAAATTCACATCCAATAATTGTGTTTTGCAAAAGTTTTCATGTCAATTAAATGTTTTCTAACTTTGTCACACGTTAACCACAAACCTCAATGTATATTTTTAGACCAAGACAAATTGGCAAATAATTGTTTGGCGGAAGGAGAAGGATTTATGCTTTTTCTTACAAATAGAACCTCGAAAAGTGTTGCGTGTATTGTTATTCAGGTCCCTTTAATCTGACAACCCTTACTAAAATCCAGTGTAGTTAATTGATTCCAGGTAACCAATAATTAGTGAATTGAGTCCAGCTGTGAGTAATTTATTCTCATAACTGTTCTGTGAAGAGAACAGAGGTTTTCTTTTTTTAAGTTAGTGAACAAACAGCATCATGAAGACAAGGAACACAGCAGACAGCTTCGGAAAAACGTTGTGGAGAGGTTTAAAGCAGGTTTTGGGTTATAAAACCATATTCAAAGCTTTGAACGTCTGACAAAGCACTCTTTCATCCATCATCAGTGACATGGTTGTCAACCTAAACTGACAAGCTGGATGAGGAAAGCATTAATTAGAGACATAGCCAAAACGCCCATGGTAATTCCAGAGGAGCTGCAGAGATCCACAGCTCAACTGGGAAAATCTTTTGCCAGGACAACTATTACGTGTGAACTCTACAAATGTATCCTTTATGAAATAGCACCAGGAAGACAGCTGTTGTGACAAAGCCATAACAATTTCCATTTGCAGAATCAGGTCATGTGCAGGGACCAAACCTGTTATGCGGAGGAAGGTGCTCTGGCCAGATGAGAGCAAACATTATTTTTGAGGAGACCAAAATGAGACACTTTGTGTGGCGGAGGAATAAAACTGCACATTACCCTTAATGGTGGTTACACCATCATACTGTTGTATGTAGCTAAATACATACAACAGTATGTAATAATATGGTCGAAGAAAATCTTTTGCAGGCTACAACAGACTTGAGACTGAGGTGAAGGTTAACACTCCAGCAGTCAGATGTTTAATATTCTGGCTTAGATCAAAGCATATTCAGGTGTTAGAATTGCTCAGTTAAACTCCAGACCTAAATCCTATTGATATTTGGCAAAATCCTTAATTTGCCTTTCACAGACACTCTCCCTTTAATTTGACTGAGCTTGACTTATATGCAAATAGGAATTGTGTATATATTTGTGTGTGTGTGTTTTCATTCCCACACCCTTCATTCAGTTTGGATGAAGGGTGTAAATCACAGACAAACCTAACGTTTAGTTTAAGCTCTGTAGAAACAGAACATTACCATTACATTATTTTACTAGGGTCATGGAAAAGGACTGCTAACTTTAGGAACAGACAGTAAACTTTAAAAAATAAAAAAGACAGAATATAATTGCCTCTGCAAGTAATACAAAAACAAAGAATATTTGTCTGGTTACTCAGTGTGTTGCTAGAGTCACACAGAATTCAAAACGTTGGTTTCCACTCAGTGAGTAAAGACTAATGTTTCTCATTATTTGCGACATGTAATAATCCATACTGTGACTTGACGGTGCATGGTTTCCATTTAGAACTGAAGGATGAAGCACCTGCTCATGTTTACTGTACACAGTTGCCCTCTTCGCCTTGACTGACGCACAGTTGAGCAATGTGCAGCCATGGACTTTCATAGCATGCTCAATGCTTTTACTGCTCTTTTCCCACAGGAAAACTGTGCTTATTAATACTATATTACCTTCTCTTTGGCTCAGTCAGCTCACTTGACAAAGTGAGATGACTCCATAATCCACGTGGCTCATCTGGAATTACATTCATGTTCATCTGCTTTGTGAAAACAGTTGTTCAGTGATGTTTACAAATGCTTGGAATATCTGTATCCTTGGACAGTGTACCAAATATAAACTGAAAAAAAAACATAAACAGTGTTATTTGGTTACAGCAGAATTTGCAAAACCTTTGATATGAAATTATGAATACGGGATGTCTTAATGTTTGGAAAGTCATTGTTTTTTGTAATATTGCTATCTCTTGCTGACCTAACCTTGTTATTTAATGTTGGTTACATGTTTTCTTGTTTCACACATGGCAATTCAGGTCCATGTGGACCAGCAGGAAGTTGCGAGACTGTGCGTTCAGGCCACAGCAGGGGATCTGTTCAAATTTTATTTTAAGTGCAATCATTTAATTTCATTGTTTATATATAGTTACTGGGACCACAGTCAGTCCTTTTTGTCACTGCGGAGAAAAAGTTACTATCTATATATGTGTGTGTGTGTGTGTATAGCCTCACTTTTAATATTTTTTAACAACATAGCTTTGTGCCTGGTAGCACCACTAGGTTTCTCTTTATTATTATCTGTTCTTCTTTCTTGCATTCTCTATTTCAACCCAACTCATCTCCATGTAAATATGAGCTTGGAGCACAACTGAATGGTCCTAATTAAAAGGATTGTTTGCAGCAAGGCTAAAAGTCCTGATAACGTGTTTTCTGTTCTAAAATGAATGTGGCTTATGTGATAGCAGTTCAAGCTTAAATTAAAAAAAAACAAAACAGTAGTTTTGAAAGGCATAAAGACACAGGAATAAATGAAATATTCACTGTTACAGCCAGTGGGTTCTCTGTATTTATACATGCAGCCCCCAGTGATTAAATTTGATGTAAAGTATTGACAATAGTAGCATTTAAGCAAAATACAGCAAATTCTGCTGTCCGCCAAGTTATTTTTCACTACTGAGCAAATAAAGTGTCTCTCTACATCTTTCATTTGGATTAGAGCGGGGGTTTTCAAACTTAATGTACAAAGGCTTAAGTCTAGTCTCTAGATAAGGTTGAAGGTTCAGAAAAACTAGTCATGAACCATTCATTTTTATTAAATTTGCTTATTTTCTAATGTAGCTAAAGAGATGTAAATTTATGTCGGTTTGTGACCCTAACCTGCTCTAATTTTATGTGATATTTTAACTTTAATTAAACAATTTGTAGCTTACATAGGATATTTGGTCTTACCATTTTTATTGCTCATGAGCTGATCCCAAATAGCTCCTTGACTGATTTCATAAAATTCTGCAGAGATATCATAACCACCAAATCCTTTTGAATACATCGTTATGAACTACAGCAAAGACTGTGCCTGTTTGGCAGGAATACAATATGGTCCAACCTTTTAGCTTGCTAAAAATCTATGCACCCCAGGCAATGAGGTTCTAAGCTTTATTTATATTTTGCACAGCAAAAGCTGACATTTTGTTTTTCCTTCAGGCTTGCTACGTCAAAAAGTATCTTTCTTAATTAGAAGGTCTTATGAAGGTACTCAAATTCTTCAAGATCTCACTAAATTTATAGCAAGGGAATTGAGATTATTTTGGACATTTGCCCTGTGTGAATGCAGGAGCAACGTTCTAGCTCTTTGTCACTCCACTGTCGTTTTGGCAGGTGTGTTCTTTCATTCTTGCCACGTTACTGACTGGTAATCCAATTAAACCTTATTTTCCCTGCACCCTCTGATCTTCCCGGTTTTGCTCTCAACGCCCTGTCAATAATGGATAAGTAATAAAGTCACTAACCAAAAATAATCTAATTTTGCAAGGAAGAGTACGTTTTAAACTGTTTTTTTTTATCTGTTCTTCCCCTTTCTTTTCTGTTTTCCATTGCCTGAAATGTTGCACTTCAAGTCTAACACAGTCAAGATGTACTAAATTGTTGATCCTTGCCTCTTTATTTACAGCAAAAAAATCCCCTGGGTACAGGCATGATGGCACAGATGAAGCACATTCTCACAGGTGGAAAAAAATAAAGGTTCAATAACCTGGCTGCAATGTGCACATACCATTATTTCGTTGATGCAGCTTTTGATTTACTTTTAGCATTCAGTCTCCTTGGGTACACATCTAACATTTAATTTAATTTATAGTGAATATGATTAACCTATAACAAAGTTCAACTATCCCAGTAGAATGTTTCAGACATTTTTTTTACGCTTTTCTTCTGATGATAACATTTGCTAAAGAAGCAAATGTTATCATCAGAAGAAAAGCGTAAAAAGTATGTTCATCATGACACAGTAAAGATAGTCATCAATAAACTTAAAAAATATATAACAACCGTGCCATTACAGAAACCTGAGGCCTCTTCAAAATGTATGAAGATGTAAGAAACTGGTGTGTAGGGCTGATGATAGGCCAACAGCAACACTGAAGGAGGTGTGGACACAATTCTACATGTGACAAAAATCTCTGTCTGTCTATGTGCGAAACATATTAACCTATTCCTAAATTTTCCACATCTCGGAATCTCCAGTTGCCATTACAGAATGTTTTATCTCTTTAAGACATGTGCAGCCAGACGACATGTATAAAAGATATAGTTGTATTATACACAAAGAACAGCATCAGAATAATCAGTCTTTACATTAGCTTGGGACTCGAAGTGCTGAACACTGCAGATAAAGTATATACAAACAACTATGGAGGATTTCAAGGGATAACATTATCTGTCCAAATGCAGAGGTTTCAGCTGGTGTTCCCCAAGGGATAAGAGTTCACAGTAGGATCTAACAGCATTTTCAACTCTGACAATAAAGTTATTACCAAGGCTTTGGGGATTCAGGAATATTAATCTTTTGTAGAGTAAGCTCACAGATTTAGGGCTTTTGCCCCAAACTGCAGCAATGTCTAGAATCTAAATCTTGTAATAAAATCAGCCGGAACATGTGTGAGCCATGTTGACATTTGGGATGCACATTTGGCTTTAAATCAACTTTGCTTCTTATACTGCTGAATGTCACAACATCCCATACTGAATGCTTTTGCGTCTTAATAACTTTGCCCTTTTCTATTTGCCGGTTAGACATAATGCATAAATCAATCTGTTGGTTCTGGTAAGGTTACTCATACATAGATTTTGCTGGCAGATAATGGCCTGCAGGTCGCTTTTGAGAAGTGTGTGAAGTATGAAGTTTCACAATGTTTATACGACTGATTTTGACCCTGGATTATTAGCAGTAAGGAAGGTTTTTCTGTAAACTCTCCACAATGGCATGTTAGAAGGGCATATGTTTGTGCACACTAATGCTCTCATGATAAGAAGCATTGATGAATAACATCTCAGGTCTCCTGGTTCATTATTAGTTATTAAAAGCCACAAATATATCTTGTAACATGCTGGAACTTTTGTTAATTTATTTTCCATATACTCTCTGTTTTATTTAGTAAGGTGGCTGGAGAGGATTCCAGCAGTCGCTGGGTAACGACAGAGGATGCCATTAACAAATAAAGGGTCATCCCAAAGATGCAAGAGACAAAAATGCATGCAGCCCATTTTCATTACACTAACATGTCTTTGCATGGAGAAAAAAATGAATCACAACAAAATTATGCATGTTTTCTTTTGTGTGAGTTTTAAAAAAGAATGCATTTTTTCCCCTGAGTCAATCCAGACATCCATTTATCCATCAGTTGTCCTCTCTCAACCAATACTGGGTTTCAGGGGTAGCAGGTTGAGCTGGACATATGTCTGTACAGTAATACTGAACTGATTTTCAGACCAGCAAGCAATATAGTAGCACGCATGCACACAGAGGCTCTAGTTCTCTGACAAAGTGTGTTATCTTCCTTATGTTTGTATTTGTAGTGTTTCCGAATACGTGGTGTCATGTGAAATACGTTTATAGTCTCAAAGAGGTCCTAACCATAGGTTACCACTGCTAGATCTCTGGACCTTAACTGGATTGTTATTGGTCTGTGGAGGAGACATAGGCGGTGCAGGGAACGCAAGCAAAAGATAATGGGCTAGCTTGCCAGACTAAGGATACGTTCGCTAACCTCCAGCCAACATTTTTCACAGGAACTTCAGATCTATGGTCAACAAGATAGATTAACTGGACTTATGCATTGCAGTAAACCCCTATGTGCACAACTGTTGTGTGCTAATCCTCACAGAGACTTGGCTACACCCGCTGTTTCCGGATTGCTACATTGCAGCTTGCTAATATATTCGCAATAACTGGTGCATGAATAGCGAGATCATAAACACCCACTACTCTCTACTGATCGAAGAAATTTCTATTGCTCGCAGACCTTTTTTATTTGCCTAGAGAGCAACAATGTGAACAGTACTCTGTCAGTACTTCTGGCTTATGCTGGCCTCTGTCCCACCCTGCCTCAAATCAGCTACCATGTTACCTGTCCCTAAAAGCTTAACCATCAACTGCCTCAACGACTACAGGCCCATCACGCTAACACTGGTGGTCACCAAACGTTTTGAAAGACTTTTGGCACAGCACAACAAGAATTGCCTTTGATCCTCATCAATACACATACAGAGCCAATAGATCTACTGCTGACGGCATCTCTACTACCCACATCACACTGACCCACTGAGTCCTCCGTCAGGTTGTTGTTTCTCGACTTTAGTTCAGCTTTCAATATCATCCTTCCTGACATCCTAGTGAACAAGCTGGCTGTGGTAGACTTTCCTCCTGCCCCTTCTTGCTGGACTGAGGACTTTCTTATAAACCGTCCTCAGTCTGCAAGGAATGGTGCACACAGCTCCTCCACCCTGACGCTCAGCACAGGCTCTTCCCAGGGCTGCATGCTGAGCCCACTTCTATTTGTCATCTTTACCCATGATTGCATACCCTCTTACCCCACCAACATCATCATCAAATTCGCAGATTACACTACCTTACAGGAATGAAGTGTAGCGGTTTAGTGGTGTGCCAGGAACAACTCTTCACTTAAAAAACAAGGAAAGTATGCTGGCAAAGGCGATCACTGTGTGGTACCTTGGCTCCACCACTGCTAAAAAAGAAAGTGCTGTGGAGGGTGATCAGAGACCGCATTCACAAATAATCCAAAGACTAAAAGTAGCTCCAAGTAATGTCATTCTAAGAAAAATCTTAAAATTTCTCGAATTCTATGATTTTTCTTAAAATTTTCCCTCGGTAAAAAAAATTATTCATGGAGCATCTTAGGCCTTAAGAAAGCTCCAAACAGGACTTTTAGTAAGCTTAAGAGTGTGAGGGGGTGGTGCGGGGCATCACACCCATCACAACTATTAGGCAGCTAATTTTAGCAGCTTGTATGGTGGATCCATATCTCATAAGCATAGGTGATGGTTGGAATGTAGACAGACCTGTAAATCAAGAGCTTTATCTTTTGGCTTTGCTGTTTTTTCACCATAACAGATCACTGGTATAACTGGACTGGAATCCCCAACCCATCCTCCACCAATCGCAAACCAGTCACCAAGAAACTTTAACACCTTCCCTTGAGACAAAAACCCCTTACCCCGTCATAGAATCGTTACTTTAACATGCTGGATGTCATAGAAGTACACCTATAACACTGGGGGATATACTGTCCGCCGATTATTGTAAGGTCAACTATAGCAAATCAGTCTCAAAGGAAGAACAAACCTAGCTCTGTATAGGAATAAGTAGACTAAGGTCATTGAAAAGTCTAAACCTAATGGTCTAGCATTTACTCCTCAGACTTGGCTCAGAGCAAAAATATGTATTTCCCACAGTTCAAAATATGCATGTTCAGTTAACAGAAGATTCTAAATTAAAATTAGGTGTGGATGTGTCCACGCATAGTTGTTAAGTGTGTCTCTGTAATGCCCTGTAATAGATAAGCAACCTGTCCACGATTTCCTTTTTTTTTTTAATAGATTTATTAGGCCCGAGCAGGAAAACTGCAAGGGCCTATTGTAATCGTAGGATTTCTTATTAGGCCCGAGCAGAAAAACTGCAAGGGCCTATTGTAATCGTAGGATTTCTTATTAGGCCCGAGCAGGAAAACTGCAAGGGCCTATTGTAATCGTAGGATTTATTGTTAAGCCCGAGCAGGAAAACTGCAAGGGCCTATTGTAATCGTAGGATTTATTGTTAGGCCCGAGCAGGAAAACTGCAAGGGCCTATTGTAATCGTAAGGTTTCTTATTCTTTCTTTTTTCCTTTGCTTCTTTGCGGGGCAATTTGGGGACTTTGCCATGCACGAAAACTCACAAGATTTCACCCAAAATTGTCCCCCGCGTGAAATTCTTGTTCCGTAATGTCGTTGTCAGTGGGCGTGGCCAAACGGCTCTACAGCGCCCCCTAAAGTGAGATAGGCGGAACCGTAAGTCGTAGAGATGTGAAATTTGGCACATTGGTAGAGCTCTTCAAACCAAGAAAAAAAGTCTCTTGGGGGTATGCCCTAAAATGCACAGGAAGTCCTTTTTTCCGTTGCCTCTTTGGGGGCCAATTTGGGGACTTTGCCATGCACGAAAACTCACAAGATTTTACCCAAAATTGTCCACCGTGTGAAATTCTTGTTTCTTAATGTCGTTGCCAGTGGGCGTGGCCAAACGGCTCTACAGTGCCCCCAAAAGTGAGATAGGCCGAACCGTAAGTCGTAGAGATGTGAAATTTGGCACATAGGTAGAGCTCCTCAAACCAAGAAAAAAAAGTCTCTTGGGGGTATGCCCTAAAACGCACAGGAAGTCGGCCATTTTGGATCAAAGGCCAATTTTTGGCCGTTTTTCACTTTCACTCACCTCGAACTTTAACGAACTCCTCCTAGGGATTTTGAGCTATCAGCTTCATATTTGGTCAATATGCAGTTAAATCATGGGGGATTAAAAGTTATGAAAATCGTGAGTTTTTGGCCATGTTTAGGGGGCGTGGCAGGGGCACGAACTTGGCGTTTGCGCCCAAAGTGAAAAAATGCAATAACTTTCCCAAAAAAATGCCAAATCACACCAAAGTTGGCATGAAGGAGGACCTTCGGTTTCCCGACGATCCTATGGGGTCATATGCCGACATCATCAAAGCCACGCCCCTTGAGAACAGGAAGTCACTTTTTTCACTTGGAAAGGTGCCTCTCTGACCCTCTTGACCCAATCAACTTGAAAGTGTGTCAGAAGACAGATAACTAGTGGGTCTAACTTCGTTTGAAGCACTGTAACTTTTCATAAAGGTAGTGGCGTGGACGTCACGCCATGGCCATACGTTTGGCTCTAATTTCCACATAGATCATCTGATCTGCACCAAAATCAATATGATTGATCCTAGTCCAGTCCCCCAAAGAAATCTGATGACATATTTAGTGGGCGTGGCCTAATTCATCCACAGCGCCCCCTAGAAAATTTTAAAAAATCAGCCCAAGCCATGCTTTGACCGAGGATTGTGAAATTTGGTACACATATGTATCTTCTCAGGACCTACAAAAAAGTCTCTTGGAGCATTGGTCTAAACCCCACAGGAAGTCGGCCATTTTGGATTGAAGTTGCCATTTTGACCACGGATTTGCCCTTTCTAGCCCGCATATCTGAGCAAACTCCTCCTACAGCTTTTGACTTAGAGACTTGAAAATCACTCAGTATACTCTTAAGGCATTGGGGATCAAAAGTTATCAAAAGCTTTTTGATACATGAAAGTATGTGGGCGTGGCCACGCCTCAAAATATGACTTCTCGCCATCAAACATGAAATTGATATAGCTCCTACAAGGAAAGTCACAGACACATGAAACCTACTGGGATTTATCTGCCTCTGGCCCTGAACAATATTCACTTATCACATGCTGACATCATCGAAGTCAGTTTAAGACATCATTTCAGGGCCGCCCACTAATAAACAAGCGAGTGCAGCTTTCATCAGGACGGTGAGATTTCAGCTCCATTTTTAATGCTTCTCGCCAGAGCAGTACTCAACTTCACCAAAGATTGTATGAAAGCCTGCTTACACTGCCGCCTACTGTTGATGTGCACAACTGAGCAGTGAGATCGTCGGTGGCGTGGAGTAGGCGATGCCAGACTCCCGCGGTCGCTGCACAGGCCGAGTTGCGCGGATGTGCGAGGGTCTTCAAGGCTGCTTGCAGCTTTAATTTGTATTGTAATTATGAATATGAATATATTATTTAATATCAATATTTTAATATTTTATTAAATAATATTTCGGTCTGTTAAGGGTTAAGGGTTGTCCTGTGAATACCAGCCCAATAAGGTGGTGGTATTAGGACAAAATCGAAAGGGATGAGCCAAGCTCTGACATTATTGAACAGCAAAACTCTGCACACACATGGAATGAATTCACACAATTTCTTAAAATACAAGAATTTATTAACAAAAATAAGTCAAACATATTTCAATCAACAAACTCTTTACCATGCTAAAACAATCCAACTAAACTACCAAGCAGAATTAAAGAATAAGGAAGACTAATGGCTATGTACAATATAAACAAGTTGATCAAAGATGGTTTTGGTCCTCGAACTAACTTAGGCAATGATTGGCATACCTTTAGACAACCATTCACAATGCAAGATCAGATAAAATATTATTTTCAAAAAATAATATTTTAAGAATGATTTGCTGAATAAAACCAACCTTCTGGATGACCAATTCTCAGTGTTTAATTAGCTGCCTTTATTTATGAAAATAATATTAAAAGAAATATATTAAGGAAATAGTAAAATAATATTTAAGGAAATATTATTTTGTAAAAGAACCAAATCATTCTGGAGAAATGGGGCTTTATGGTGTTTACTTAGTTATCAGGTTTAGTAAAATAATATTTAGGGAAATAATTTACTTGATTGAAAACCAACAACCTTTTTGGGTAAATGATCTTTAGCAGGCAAGCACGTGTTCTTAGCTGTTAGCAGTTAAAGCTAACAAAAGAAGCTCATGGCTTCTCATCAGAATCACACATATACCTTTAAAATACCACTAATAAAAGGGGTTAAAATGCATAAGCATGGACGGCACGTTATGGCCGATCGTCTGTGTTTAAAATCACCCTTTAAATAAAGTTTGTTTTGACTTTAAAAAAATAACAAACAGAACACACAAACTGAGCACATGTGCTGAACAGATAATCTGCTAGCACTAAGATAGCTGAGTTTTAACACAAACAAAATCAAACTTTATAAAACAAAAAAATGTTTAGATTATTTCATTCTAAACTACTTCTCTCCCTCTGCCCAAACCTAACCTCTCAGGTGAACCGTGCTAAGGAAAAGCTGTCCAGGGCAACGAAGTTTGAAGAAAACATCCACAGTGGACAAAAGGGTTAGCTTGCAGCTAACCTCTGTAGCTGTGGGGAGGGGCGGCTCGCTCTGTCGGCCGGCCAAACTGTACGTTACAGCTGTAACCACGGTGATGTGGTCCCGTTGTCCTTCCTTCAGACCGGGAAAACTGCTCCACTTGGCGTCGTAGAGACAGGGTCTCTGCTGTGAACTCTCTATAACACAGTTTGATTCTGTAGACCTCAGAGAGAAAAGTCACGCCACGCTTGTACCTTAATTACCCGCCTTCATGAATGAATACCGGATACACAAACAGCAGTTCATTCGTACTTAACTTAGTGCATATGATTGCGTGATCGTATGACACTCTTGGATCCAGTTTGAAGAGTTATGTCTGTTTGCCAGCAAAGAGACATTAGCACGCTGTGTCTCTCTGTCCAGACCCCTGTGGACACGCGTAGAAGAGACAGAATGTAGCAAGAGCGGTGTTTTTATTTGGACAGTGACGTCACGGGAAGTCCGCTGTTGCCCTTTTTTCCTGGCTGTGCTGGAAATAGGTTAATGCAATTTATTTTGAAAGTTCCAGAAAAGTTCGTACTGGACTTTCATGTTGTAACCATGGCTGTGTCCCAACATTTGGCACTAATGGCCATTATTGTTCACACAGAAAAGAGGGTGGAGAGAGAAGGGGAAGACTTGCAAAAATTGCCTGAGACTGGGAATCGAACCAAAGTCAACGCTGTTGAGGACTATAGCCTCTGCACATGGTGCACGCGCTTTACAAACTGAGCCACTGCCATGGTTTACTTTAGGATCAGAAAATGGATGGATTTAGAAGAGCTGCTGATATGGAAGTTATCTGCAACTTTTTAGCCAGCCTTTTAGGCAAAGAATGGCGAGCACAGAAAAACAAGTAAACATAAATTTAATGTCCACTGTAACCATCAGTGGCAAGAGAGCATTTTACTTTTATCACTGAGCCAAAAACTTCTCATTTTGACATTTTTGTCATTGCTGAAGATCATGAACAATTAACTATTACAGCTGAACAACCAGAAGAAATACCATTTTAGATATGGAATACACATCAATTAAAGGGCAATCCAGCCCCTATATCACCTATTGAAAATTTGCTCATTTTTGCATGTTTCGATTGATTTAGTTTGTTTCTAGTATGCTTAGTTATATGGAAATGGCAGTCATGGTAATGAAAGTGGATCAAATTGTGGCTTGAAGCAGCAGAACTTTGGGATTATTTTGCAAACACTGACATGGGAAGATTTGGAGTAGGTGCCAGCCCATGATCTCCAAATTGATATGTACAGTTTCACTGCAATGTTTTATATATATGGAAAACTGCATAGATTATGCAAGAATCAATCACAATCTTTAACACCTGTTTAAATTTAAAAAAAAGATTTAACAAGGGCTGGAGAAATGTGAAATTTAGGAACAATCTTCAAGTTTTAGTGCTTCACTTGTAGAAAGGGCTAGCAGCACATTTTTCCAAAGCACCTTTAATCAGACCACCATTTAGAACACCTTTACAGGGGTTGGACAATGAAACTGAAACACCTGGTTTTAGACTACAATAATTTATTAGTATGGTGTAGGGCCTCCTTTTGCGGCCAATACAGCGTCAATTCGTCTTGGGAATGACATATACAAGTCCTGCACAGTGGTCAGAGGGATTTTAAGCCATTCTTCTTGCAGGATAGTGGCCAGGTCACTACGTGATACTGGTGGAGGAAAACGTTTCCTGACTCGCCCCTCAAAACACCCCAAAGTGGCTCAATAATATTTAGATCTGGTTACTGTGCAGGCCATGGGAGATGTTTCAACTTCACTTTCATGTTCATCAAACCGATCTTTCACCAGTCTTGCTGTGTGTATTGGTGCATGGTCATGCTGATACACGGCACCGCCTTCAGGATACAATGTTTGAACCATTGGATGCACATGGTCCTCAAGAATGGTTCGCTAGTCCTTGGCAGTGAGACGCACCCATCTAGCACAAGTATTGGGCCAAGGGAATGCCATGATATGGCAGCCCAAACCATCACTGATCCACCCTATGCTTCACTCTGGGCATTCAACAGTCTGGGTGGTACGCTTCTTTGGGGCCTTCTCCACAGTAACTCTCCCGGATGTGGGGTAAACAGTAAAGGTGGACTCATCAGAGAACAATACATGTTACACATTGTCCACAGCCCAAGATTTGCGCTCCTTGCACCATTGAAACCGACGTTTGGCATTGGCATGAGTGACCAAAGGTTTGGCTATAGCAGCCCGGCAGTGTATATTGACTCTGTGGAGCTCCCGACAGACAGTTCTGGTGGAAAGAGGAGAGTTGAGGTGCACATTAAATTCTGCCATGATTTGGGCAGCCGTGGTTTTATGTTTTTTTGATACAATCCGGGTTAGCACCCGAACATCCCTTTCAGACAGCTTCCTCTTGCGTCCACAGTTAATCCTGTTGGATGTGGTTCGTCCTTCTTGGTGGTATGCTGACATTACCCTGGATACCGTGGCTCTTGATACATCACAAAGATTTGCTGTCTTGGTCACAGATGCACCGGCAAGACGTGCACCAACAATTTGTCCTCTTTTGAACTCTGGTATGTCACCCATAATGTTGTGTGCATTTCAATATTTTGAGCAAAACTGTGCTCTTACCGTGCTAACTAAACCTTCACACTCTGCTCTTACTGGTGCAATGTGCAGTCAATGAAGACTGGCTACCAGGCTGGTCATATTTAGCCATGAAACCTCCCACACTAAAATGACAGGTGTTTCAGTTTCATTGTCCATCCCCTGTATGAGCTTGGACATATTGTGTCACAGCAAGTGCAACATGATCAGCAAGTGTTTGCTGAGTCTGATGAGAGTGACATTTTGTCAAAGTGTTTAAAAAAAGAGGACCAGAGCACTGTATAAAACAAAAGATACGCTTAAGGCCAAGGACAAGTACAATACTCTGGGTTTTGTTTCACTAGAGTTCTGATGATGAAACAACTAAAGAATACTTGAACTTTACAGAACTGTTTTCAATATGTTCCAGCAGCTGAGTTGTGTGGAATTGTCATATGAACTATGACCAGTTAGAGTCATGGGCCAAAGCTTGTACCCAAAGACAATACAAATTATATGGACCGAAAGATATCGCTTAGCCATATGACTCTCATATCAGAAGTATGATAGAGCAGTCTATATCACCTAATCTGTGCATTACCTCACAGATTCTGAACTGGTACAGTTTTTTGGCTTTTTTTTCTTGCAGTTACTCATACAAACCTTAAATCTCTTTGAAGGCAGCTGCTGGCAAATGAGTTTCCCCTTTAACAGATATGATCTGCTTCTCCATTTATCACTTCTACTTGCCTTGTTCAATAGCATCAGGAAATTTGACATTGTCAAACCCAGATAAAGTGGAAGTTGTCATGTTGTCAGGCTCCGGCAGCCACGCCCACCAACAGAGATCTTCTGCTCAGGAGAGAAAACATGCTCGCACACAAACACACACTCACACACAAGGATCATGACAGAATCAATGTCCAAATGATGCTGTAAAATTAATTTGGAGAATATATTTTTTGTAATGTATATACCTATTTGAAGTAATCTTATAACATTTTGATTTATCCTCTGTTAATTATATTTTTCTATCAGCTAAGCATAAAAACAGTCAAATTATTTGGTTTGTAAAACACACTACAATTTGACATGATATCTATCTAACATCTAAATCGTTGTAATATATTTCTGATAAACGAGTGCTTGGGAAGGAGAAGCAGTTGTGCTATTTTGTCAGTTAAGTGGAAAGTACATTTAATAAATGAATAATTTCAATAATGTTTAAAGATTTGTTGGTGGGCCAAAACAGTTTAGAACATTTACATTTTTCTCTAGGGTTTGTGCATTTCCCACAAATCCGTCATTCGAAACAGTTTTATTGTATTTGAGACCCTAACTATGGGTGAAAAGAAAATGAATTTGAATGTATGGTTAAGAAAGCTGAAATTGTAATACTTGAAAATTGACCTTGAGAATCAAGGCAGAGTTTTCAATCAGGGAATGGTCTATAGGAGAGAAGAATTAAGTTAGTGCATCTTTGGGGATATTGATGTGAGTAAGCAATTTGAGTAATGTTTCTTACTTGCAGGTTAGAGATAACTGGAGGAGTGAATCTCCTGGGTGAATCTCCTGGGGGTGCCTGAGTGTGACGGAGGACAGGTGGTTGTCAGCATTCTGTTTGTCTCATTTCAGTAATGAAAAACTTCAAGAAAAGACATTGTGGACCATCGTGCAATATAGGTATCTAAAGTCAAACTTTTTCTTTAATTTAATGAGACTTTAAAGATGGCTCTATTCTTATTATCTTTTACAAAACGTACAGTAAAAAACAAGATTCGGTAATTCTTGAGAACGTTAAATACAGAGTAATTAACAAGTTTTCTTAGATATCTTGAAAAGAAGGCCTGGGTTGCCACAACCTAGATAGAAACTCAGGTAATTACTGGGAATCTTAATTGACCCTTTTTCTATACTGTGGCTTGATGACCTGCTGGTTTGCAGGTGTGTAAGCAGCACAGCACCTATGTAAAAAGATCAGCACTTGAAAGTTAAAAAAAGGAAAGAAAGAAAGCCTGTCTTTTTGGGGGGTGTTAGATTCACCAGAAGCTCAACATTCTTTTGATAGACACTATTACCCAAGTCTATTTTGGTCATTTAAGCACAAAAAATGGAACATCTACCAAATGAGGGCAGATGCTGAATTAAAATGTGACATTAGTCACTTTTCTAAATTTAAGGGTTAAGAGTTGATTATTCATTAAAGTGCCTAATCCAACAGATAAAAAAGTGAAAAAATATAAATACTTCAAAGTTATAAATATAAAAGCTGATTCCAGATTTCTTTCTGACAGCCAACCCAAACATTTTAAGTAAGCACCACTGTGTGTCATACTGAAATTAGATTTTGACCCCCCCACAAATGCAAACTCCATTCAATTATATTTGTTCATGTTTGTTTCTGTTGTCACTTGCAGAATGTTTTTGTGATTTTTCTTTAACCTTGCCCTAAGTCACTCCAGTTTTTCGTCTTTTCTTTTCTTAAGTAAAGTGACTCATGGTTCGAGATGAAGTGGATGTTTTCACTATCTCTCTGGGAAAGATATTTAGTCTTTGACAATTTACGCACTATGATCAAACTGAGAATTTACTTTGTTGGGAAAATACGGCAGTTACAAAACACACCAAAGCTCTGGATGGCATCGTTGTTTACCATCTTACTGGTACTGTTGCAGAGCAGTACTTCATAGTGAGGCAACCTACTATAACAATACCTTGGGCAGAAGCAACCCATGTTAATTACTGAGTAATCTGCTCTGCTGCTGTTGCAAATGCTGCAAGCTTAGTTTTAGAAAGTAACAATAAAATAACTGAAAAAAAGCAGTTACTTCATAGTAAATTTGGTCCATTTTTAATTTTGTCTCATTATGTGTCATGTTTCAGTGGCATCACCGATCTTTTTTAAAGGTTTTTGTGGCACTATTGGCCTCTATTCACTAGTAGCTGGACAGGAAAAAGGGCAGAGAGAGAAGAGTAAGATAAGCAGCAAACAGCCCAGGGCTGCATATCGAACTGGGGACAACTGTGTTGAAGACTGTAGCTTCTGCATACGGTGCACCTGTTCTACCGCCATGGAGCAACCTGCATCTGCAACGGTTTTTACTGAGAATTAGTAGTTAGGGAATATTTAGTGACATGTAAAAAATGTTTGCTGGCTCATAGAGTAAGAAAAAGAATGACACTGTAATAATTATTTTAGCCCTATAAACTCTATTTATTGGGAAAGACTTAAAACTAGCTTTTTTAGGAAAACATCTGTCCAAGAAAGGATTTTTGAAATTGTAAAGAGTCAAATCTTATAGTTCAACTATTGGGAGGAGACTAAAACTACTGGTACTAATCTTATGATATATGCTGGATCAGAAGTGTAGAAATGCAATGCTGGTAGTGGTATTTAACTAAGGCAGCATATGATATTAGATCATTGAAATGCCAGGCAGATACACTATAGTTTATATGGAGTATAGGGTAATAAAAAAAAGCGAAAACCAGAATGTTTCAAAAAAGTTTGGGAAAATTTTGCATTAAAAGAAAAAAAGTAACCCACAATCTTTGGACTCTATCAAATTTCTACTGATGGGTGTACAATTTCTTTTGATCAGTGCTTTATATATATTTATTTATTTATTTTTACCCTAAAAGATAAGCACAAATGTTATACCTGTTTGAAAATGTGCTCTCACATGCATGAAGCAAATACATACACGTATAAAAACGAACAGATGTGTTCAAACAGCCAGCCTTAGTGACACATGCAGTGACCCACCAACAAACATCAAAAGACAGATAGTGACAGGTAAGGTCATGTATATGCGCATACACACACACACACACACATACACACACACGTAGTGTCTTGCTATCCTTACAAGGACCTTGCATCGACTTCCATTCATTGCTACAGACTAACCCTGTGTCAGGTTCTGCCATTTTCAGTGTTCTGGGTTTCTTTTGTAATCCACGTGTCATGTTTTTGGTCTGGTCCTCTGTTTTCCTGCAGCCTGGTTTCACACCTGTTCCCCATTTTCCTTGATTATCTAGTCTCTCTGTTCATTGGTTCACCCTGTATTTTTAGTTTGTATAAGCCTTCAGTTACTATTGTTATTTGCTACCGTGATGTCTGTTTTTTTTACCCTGTTTCCTGATCTGGTTCTGGCTCCATAGACGCCTGGTGTCCAGTCAGCTGTTTGTGTTCCCTGCTTGCCTGACTTTGAGAAGAGAGTATTAAAACTCATCACTTTGTTCCTGGAGTCTTCTCTGCACGCTGGTCCTACCACAAACCCCCCTATATGGCACCCTGTCCCTGTCTCTTACCCTAACCTAACCTTTACCAGTATATACCCTACCCTAAACCTAACCATTAACCCACATAATCCAATTCTCTTGTGTGGACCAGGCAAAATGTCTACACAATGGTGAATGTCCACACAATGTTGGAGTTCAGTTAGTGATTGATCCACACAAGGTTAGACAGACCTGCACATTTCCCTGTTATGGAGTTGATCAGAGATGTTACAGTGCCGCCTAACTTCCCTGCTCCAACCCTGAGGAGATTATTTTCTGTCACTGCTGCCCCTCTGCAAATAGGCTCATATGCTCCCTGCTTTCTATGACAAAGTTTGTTTGTATTGGCTATTAGGAGAGGTGCTTCTTTGTCCAAGGACATTTTATACTATTCCATCAAACCTTATGCAGCCTTTATTGCTAACCTTAAGTCACTTAAATAGTGAATTTCCAACAGATGAGAAAGAATGGCTTTGGTCAGTATCAGTATAACTGTCTCTGAACAAAAAGTACCTATATTGTCAGCAGTATTGCTTACTTTTATAATAGGTGACAAAGAAATCTAAAAAAAATTGAATATTTCTTAGAGCCACAGTTCAAAGTGTCTAAATTTACATCTTGTTTTACAGTATTTGCTACATAAAAAGACAAAAAAGAAAAGTCTAATTGCAACTACTATTACATTGTTTCCCTGCTGAGGAGGACACACTTCTTTTCATCTCTAACAAGGCCCAGTGAAATGTGAATTTTATGCACAGAGCAACAAAGAAATCCACAGACTCTTGTAGTCTCTCTGTTTTGACATCTACAGGCAGAATACCACAGCTCAGCTAATGGTGTGGTAAGCGATAAAATGTAGGTTTGTGAGGGATTAGTCGGCTCGTTGTGTGCGGGAGACCCACATACACAACACACACTCACATGAGATTCCCCAAGTTTAGTGGTGCATTAGAGGTGTTTACAACAGCTTTGAGTGGAGCTTACCCAACCAGCCCCCACCTGATCACCACCATCACAACCACCCCCCCACATTTGCCACACATTTCTCCCACTGCTTCACCAACCCCACTGTACACTAACACACAGTTGGAACTGGAAATCACAGATGGTCAGGTCATTGAGATTAGGTGGGATCCATAATTTGAGGTGCAAAGGAAATAAGGCATGGAGGAAAAAAGAAGAGAAAAATGTATTTCCAGTTTAGGGAAAATAAGATAGGGCTGAGATAAGTGCTGGTTAATGCAATTTGTTGCCAAAAATTATTGTTTTTTTGCAGAAAATTTCAAGAAGAAAGGTTTGAAGGTTCGCATTGACTCAAGAATATCAGATATTTCGAGTCTTACAATCCATATGACTTCATAGTATTCATTTGAGTATCTCTAGCGGTGCCTGGAATAAGTTTAGTGGTACTCAGGAGAAAATTTAGTATTAGTTCTTTGTGCTGTAAATACAAAATGATAAACTGTGATGTAGAGCTAATAAGCATCAATAGGTGCAAACATAAATCTTCTTAAGAGAGAAATGCCGTAGAGAAACGTTTATGAAGTGTCACAACAAAACTGATGATTATAAACAAGCATTTATGGTTGCTTATGCTGTACATTCATCATTTAAAATAATAAACTTGGCTCTGGGGGTGACATTGAACCCAAATTAAGCATTTCCATGTCACAGTTGTTTAATTAGGGGGATTTGCTAATTGCTGAACTCAGTGATCAATCTATCTACTACTATCATTACACGCTAGTACAAATGTTTTTCTAATGCATGTTGTATTTTTCAACATTGTAGTGAGCACCTCTAGTAAACACAACATGTTCACTTGAGGACTGATGTGCAATTTTATAGGTAAAAATCATCATGATTGGTAAGAGATCCCTGACTTTCCCTACATAGAATTCCTGCTTTGGGCAACTTTACTCCTTATTTTTTTCTATTTTGAAACCTAGAAATTCAATTCCAATGGAAAACATCTTGCCTCAACCCAGTGCCTAAATAAAGCACTTGCGAGGGAGTTAAAAGACTATAGGACAAATGGTAAATGGCCTGCACTTGGATAGCACTCTATCAAGTCAGAGGTCTCCATAGCGCAGAGCCTACCACCTGCAGCTGAACGTCACGACTAAAGAGATGATTGTGGACTTCAGGAAGTCCAGGTCTACCTGGCACCTAATTAAATGTGAGCGGGCTGACGTGGGGGTGGTCAGGAATTACAAATTTCTGGGCACACTGCTGGGCAACAGACTGGACTTGACAGCAAACATTGAAAGGGCCAAAATAGACTCTACTTCCTGAGGAGACTTGGGTCCTTCAGAATCTGCCACAAACACCTGTTGATGTTTTACCAGTCTGCTGTCGCAAGCGTCAATCTTATTTTTCGTGGTCTACTGGGGGAGCAGCATCAGGAAGAGGGACACTGGCTGACTGGACAGATTGGTGAGGAAGACTAGGACTTTTCTAGGACCAGAGCTGGAGTCATTTACAGTAGTTGCATAGAGAAAGGCTCTTGACAAACTGTAGAACACCAGAGACAGTATCCACCACCCTCTCTCTGCATACCCTCATCACTAGGCAGAGGAGTACTTTCAGCAGGAGACTGCTGTCCCTGTCGTACACAACAGACAGATTCAGGAAGTCCTTTGTTGCTCAGGCTAATAGACTTCACAATTCTTCTTAAGACAGGAAGTAACACATTCCAAATTTCACACTTTTTCACCTTATCAGTGTTTTTATTGCCAGATCTTGTCATGTATCTACCTAATTATTAATGGCTAAATGTTTGTTACATACTACTGTCACATGTTTTTAGGTACTTAGTGTTGTATTGTGGTTATTGCATTATTTATTTTCACTTATATTTCCTGTATGTTACTGCAAAACTGAACTTCACTCATGCATTAAAAAAATATTTCTCTATCTATCAACCAACAAATTTTTATCAATCAACCATTCAGTGCCAATGGGTAAGAATGATGTTTATTCTTTTCTTTTTTATATAACATATAACAACTAACTCATAAAATCAAAGTCCTGATGTACTACTGTTTTAAAAGGTTGATTCGGCGAAACTTGGAAAGCTTTCTTTGTTGGGCATTTTGGGAACCACTGATGAATGTATTTTTAATTTCAAGCCATTGGGACGTCCTGTACATAACTGCAATGGTGATTAAATGTTGCACATGCCCGTAATCAAGTACTTTTACAGTTTATTTAAAATGAACATTAATTATCCACTTTAATACAAATGTGAATTTCAAGTTCTTTTTTTCTTTTAGAGCTATCAAAAATTCTCTCAAAAAAAAATAGATGGTGGACAACAATTTTATTTATACAACTCTCAAAGAATCAGAATTTCCCCAACAGCAGAGAAAAAAAAAAATATTTTGAAAATAAAAGTAGCTGGTTATAACATTGTGTGACCCTTTTTGAAGAAAGAAAAAGGGTAATGGTAATGGCTATGGTTATGTAATTTTTACAATAGAGCTGTGACATTAAATGTCGTTTGTTTGCTTTATTAACACATTAATAAAAAGCCTCACAACTACACTACATTAGGACAAATGAGTTTTCCCTTAGTTTATTTATTTAAGCAAATAAAAGCACTGAGGTTAAGGTTTAAAACAAGTTACTGATTATGGGAAGAACAACATATGGTTTGGTTTCTCACAGGGCAGAAAGGCCATAATGATTATTTCAGATAAAGCATACAAAGGACAACTAGAGTTAACCCTATCAACATTTAATTACAAGAATGATTAAAAGCTTCTTCTTTCATACAGTCCAATTCAAAACATAAAAAGCCTTTAAATACAAAATGTATAAATTTGTTTAATACATTAACATAAAGTCAAATTGCTCAAGTATAATTAAAATTCAATTGTATATTATTATCTAAAATCTTTGCATCACAATATTCAAATTTATTTTGTAGTCTTGTAAAATATGACAGATGATATCAAAATAATGTTTCCTTATATTAGAGTATGAGGAAATTACAGAAAATTACTTCAGATTGTCAGGTGGTCAGTAGGTGAAAAACCTTCTGAATAGGGTACAAAGTGATGGTTGGTATGAACCTGAAAAGGTCAAATACAAAGAAACCAAAACTGCAAAAGCAATGGGACCATCATTCCTCCTCTCTTGTATTGTGTCCTTTTCTCTGTTTTGGCTTGACTTTTAATTCAAGTTTGGAGTTTTACCTAAAAGCCATTTGGATGGCATTACTTCCAAAGCCAGTGTGCCTACTTAAAGGTAGTACGAGAAACACATACAGAATATACAGACAAACAACAACAAAAAAATAGGGAAAGAAATTATATTAAGTAGAATGTAATTGGCTTTTCCCGTTGAACTCCAGCAATCTTTACCATATGCATTATTGATGTATTTTTAAAGTTCCACATAGCTTGCATTTAATGAGGGAATACTCTTATGTAATTTGACTGTCTGCTGTTGAGAGCTCCTGAAGCAGAGCTCCTGAAGCAGAGCTTGCTCAGCGGCAAAAGGCCTCATAGCTACCGTTATGGATTTTGGTTCTACAGAGAGGATGATTTCCTTTAATTTATTAGTTTTTAATCACATAAAAAATTATTTTTGTTTTTTTATTACAAAATGCATTTAGTAATGTTTTTCTGATGCCAACTGCTAGGTGATTTAGTGTTTTTGAACATATTTGGATCTTAAATCTTTGAAGGTGTGATTCAAAAATCTTGTACTTTTTTCTCCCAAGATATCTGGTATGTATATCATTACATTAGATGAATATTGTGTGATCAAACAGACATACACAACACAAAAAAAAATACTTGTTGTTTTAGCATATGTGGTTAAGACAAAATACACCAATCCAAAGGGACTTTCTATCAGTGTGGGGACCAAAATGTGTTCCCCCTTAGTACGAAAGTAATATTTTTAACATGTATACTTTAGTTTAGGGTTAATATTAGAATTAGGTTATGATAAAAGGTTTGAATATATTTCAGGGCTAAGCCTTCAGTAAGCAAAAGGGTCTATAGTATCCTTTGTACCAATGGAGTGTGCCCATGGGGATACAGAAACAAACTTTCATCTCCCCTTTTATCTCAAGGCGTAGATTAAACTGGATATTTCTCTATATATTTTTGTATCTAAAAGAAGGATGCGCTTGATGATACCGGACACTCACACTCACAGCTTAGAGCTTAACAGTGGAATCTTCTTAAATCTATACTAATCCATGAACTTCTGGGTGTGCCGCCTCCATCTCTCATGCCAGAGGGAGGGTGTTTGAGTTGGGCTATATAAATGTTGTTTATATTAATTTGAACCTCTGGTTAGTTCTGCAGAACATTTACAAAGAGAACATTTTATTGTTATTCAAATTAACATTATATTTGCTTGTTTTAGTCTGAAATGCACAAACAAATAAAATTTATCATGTTAAATCTAAGCAACAAACACCAAATTACCCCCCATGCCCACTGCCTGGGTGCATGCTTTGCATTTGGGTGTTCCGCTCATATGTGTGAATTCAAACGAGATTGTTTGGGTAATGAGACAGCAGCTGTTGTGTTACGAACTGCCACAAAACACCAATCAAAGATGATTATGATGTTGACAAAGTTGCCCTGCAGATACCTATTCATTCCCAGTAGCAAGGACGACTCTTTTAAATGGAACCCCAAAAATAAGATTTATCTAGGAAATATTTAGTGTTTTAACTGTGAGTTTTTATGCGGACACTTTGAGCAAAAGACAGCGAGTTTAAGTTGTAATAAATTTCTACAAGCAAAAAAACCTTTGTCAATTTACAAAAATAAAAAGATGGATAGTTAAAACTCAGATGCAGACTTCATTGCAATGTTTTTTTAACAACAGTTGGGTCAAAATGAGGAAAAACTAAATGGAGTTTTGATGAAAGTTCAGAATAAAAGACTCACCTTCACCCCCTCCACCTTCCAATGACTCTTCTGTGTGTCTCCCGGCCTTCCAATCAGCATCCTGTCCGCCTGATTCTCCATCCAATCACCTTCCAACACCTTGCTTCTAAAGGACCTTCTGTCGTGTTCATCCTCACTTGTCAGCTGAGCTCATCCCTCCTCCACCCCACCTCCACCATCTTCCTTCACATCTACTCCTGGCTTCCTCACTCCCTGGCCGCCAATCCAACACCAGTGTCGGATCAGGGGGGAGACATCTCTAAATCTAAGCCCCCAAGGCAAAGGGGGGCCCACAACCGGACCATAAAATCATAAAATTATTGTCAAGAAATGTTTTTTTTTTAAATAGGCCTTTTGTGGAAAAAAAGTACGACAAATTTTTTAGTAAAAACATAAATTGTTTTTATTACTTTTTTTTCCTTCTCAATTATCTCCGGAGTAGTGGTCAAGAAACCCCTCTCCCAAACACAAAAATGTTTTGGCCACTGATGCGAGGCAGTAATGTCAATTTAGAGCAATGTAAGACACAACGCAGCCAATGTTTACCAGATCCTAACTTTGGCCCTGTTTATGCGACAGCAAGTCTTGTTCTTGGGATTGTTGTTCCAATTCTATTATCATATCTACATGACAACATTTTAATTATGATCTCTTAATGATGTAATTTCCCTGCCACACCACTAGTTGGCAGTTTATTCTTTGAAATTCAACAATATGCTTACACTTCCTGCTTACAAAATGGGTGATAAAATGAGCACCTGATGAAGAACCGTTGTTAAATTAAAAAGAGTCAGCAGCATAAGTGCTCTGCCCTCTGCCATTGTTATTGTTGATGTCTTTGTCTTCTTAGGGTTTTAAGCTGGTCGGCAGCCTTTATGTTGTGCACATGAATTTCTAGTGATTTCAGTCATACTGCTCATGAGCCAGGGCTTCCTCAAAAGAAAGATTAAATGTTTCCCATTTACACAACAACAGAGACTGAGACGTTTTCATACCATTACAGTCTGGAATCAGTTCTTAAATTGTGCCATTTTCAGAGGAAACGTGTGCCGTTGTGTAAACGAACAGTAAAAACGCATCTAAACCTTTCCATTTTCACTAGAAAATGTCGTGTAAACAGGGCCTTTAACATCCATTATTTTAACATCTTATTTTAACATCCATTATTTTGACATCCATTCTCTAAAATATTCAACGGATTCCTGACAGAAACTGTTGCATTTGTTAGCTACATCAGAGCAGAGAGCAGAGAAAAGAGGGAGGTCCAGTTTTAATCTGTAGGTCACAGTGGAGCAGGAGAGCGAACTGAAGGGTTGGAGGCATGTTAATCAGGTCACAGTTGTGCTAACTGAGGGAAAGAGGATGTTCTGTTTCTTTATTTCAAAGTGATGGAGCGGACTTTAACATAAATAAATATATTTAATTTTTTTAATTTATTTGATATATATATTTCCAATTTTGATTTGTGTCTTCTACAGCAGGAATATCAAAGAGGAAAAATTCTTTCAGTCTCATTGCATATAAAATGTTTGGTTCTCCACATAACCCCATGCAAAAAAGTGTAGTGGGAACATCATGGTGTGAGCATTTCTACATCATAAGACTGGGTGACTTCATATAATCAATGGGATGATGAATGGAGTCTCAGGATATTCTTGATGAGAACCTGAAAATTAAACAAGTGTGGACTTTCAAGCAAGACAATAGTCACAAAGACACTCCAAGGGAACTCTTAAATGGTTTCAGAGGAAAAAAAAAGCAAAACTGCTAAAAATGCCAATTCACTGACTTCTATCCAATTGAAAATCTGTGGAAAGAACTGTCAAAGTGCATTGAAAGGACCCCAGGAGCAGCTAAAGTTTGAAAACAATCTGTATGGAAGAATGGGTCAAAATTACACCTGAGCAATACATGTGACTAGTTTCTTCATAGAGAAAACATCTTGAAGTTGTCTTTTCAAACATAAGCTTTTCCAACACGTATTTCATAAATTTCTGTGTGGTTATTACAATTTTCTTGTGCCATTCAAATTTTTTTACCAATATTAATTATAGTTAGCTTTGATTTCTTTGAATGTGTGGATTATCTGGGTTGTTATAGACATCTGGTCAGAATTCCAATAGAAATTCCAAAAAATATATATTTACTGAGAAAAACGTTAACATGTTATTTAACCTGCTGTATATAAACCCAAGAAATTTTCTCTCTGCATGCACATTTGAAAAGTATCCCATCTGTGGTTTTACCTTAATTTGATAAAAGGTAGAACGCATAAACGGACTGTTGTTCCATAAAGCATTTTTCTGCTCTTCCATCCTTGCCTCATCCATTATTCATTTCTCTATCAGGTTTATCTGGCTCCAAAATAAACTGACTTCTCTTGAGCTGTAAACAGATACACACTACTCCCTCAGACATTTATTTACTCATATTTTTATTCATCTGTCCTTTGTAAAGGAATCACATTTATTTTTCACACTGCAAATTCACTGTTTTTGCCTCTCCATGATGGAGCTTGATAGGACATTTGTCTCATCTATTTGCACAGCAATTATTAGCCCAGTTGACATGATGTTGCATCACATGTTATTGCCTGCTTTCTCATGCTTATTTTATCTGATAATAAAAGAAAATTCAGAAAGAAATAAGGGTATATCACAGTGCAAACAGAGGAAAGGTGGCCCAATTCCCTGCAATTGTAATCCTGGCCAAGATAAGCCCAAAACGTAGCAATCTTTCTTCTGTTGTGAGAAAACTCAAAATACTCAATGCATCATTATCTGACTACTTAATTACATTTATATATGTTATATATGGAGCAAATTGGTAATGTTTATTTTACTGACACATGTAGGTAATTTAGCTTACAGTCTTACAGTTTACTCTTAAAAATATTTTTTTTACTCAAAATAAACATAACCAAATGTTACAGTTACATTGTAAGTGAAATAAAGTATTAGTCATTATGCACTGCCAGGTTTTTAAAAGGTACAATAACTAGATCAGAAATCAGTACTTTAACAGCCACCTTTATTGTTCACAGGAAACAGTATGGAACAATACAAAAACTGGTATTGCCATGACTGTATGACACCTGTAAATGAAAAGCTTTGGAACAGAAAAGCTCTTCAACATAAATGACATGAGGTCCATCTCTTGTACACAGAACTTAAAAAGTATTGAAGTGCTCATTCAGACACAATGTTTGCAGTGCAAAAGTAACCAACATTAACCTCTCATCTTTGACAACAACATTGTAGATCTTACGAAACTCCGGCATTTCATTTTGGTCTTTAATAAAAATAACTAAATCTGCATGATACATATTTCTATGGTGTTTGGCCCATCTAACATTTAACACCTTGGTGTTGATTGGTAGCTGCTATCTCACAGCCCCAGTCCAGTGCACTTAAAGACATCATTGTACGTGGTACCATGCTCAGTCTCTTGGGGTCAAATGTATGCCAGCTGAAAGCAATATGACTTTCATGTTTTATTGCCAATGTTTCCGTAAGAGTTTTGAAACTTTTCAACTGTTTGTTAAAGAAATTGTGTTTGGCTTCATAGTAAAATTAAAAGTCTTTATGAGCAGATCCCAGATTGGTGATGTCCAATGAACAGGCATCAACCTAAATATCCTGATCTGGACTGCAGTTTCTCTGCCCACTATCCTGTCAATTAAACAAAATATGCCCAAAAATATCTAATACAAACATAAACAAATAACGCTTCCAAACAACTTACCTTCTGGATTTGGATCTTGTACTAAACAAATTTCCACCACACCAAGGTTTTATATATTGGAATGTCTTACATCCAAGCTTAAAAATGTGTTAGAGTGGTTCAACGTTCTCCAGTGCTGTGAACTAACATTAGCCCATCAGCTTTATTCTGTTTTTGATTTTAGTCACAGTTAAATGTTGACTAAACACAACCCCAAAGTAAATACAAAATGTAATTTTCAAATAATGATTTTACTTATTTGGGAAAAAGGACATTTAAACAAAAATACCCCTATGTAAAAAAGTAATTGGCCCCTAAAATAGGTTGTGCCACTCTTGGTAGTAACTACTGCCATTAGGTGTTTGCAAGAACTGGTATTGAATCTTTTAAACTGCAGTGGAGTAACTCATTATCATAATTTGGACTTTGTATTTCTAATTTTCTTCCCATCGTTTCTTTTTAGCGTCCCATCCTTTAGCCACACATAACCTGGCAAAACAGTACAAATTATAAGCAAATAATCAACAAATAATGAACATAGAATGAAATAAAAGGCAATGAGCAAATACATAAAATAAAATAAGCATACACTGGAAGGTCAAGCTTGGTCAAAGCATGTCATGGTCCTGGTGTGTGTGTGTGTGTGGGGGGGATGTTAGTGTGTCTCCCTACTAGAGGAGAAGATCTTGGTTGGGGGTGTGGATCCAGGCGCCCGGCTGCACACCTGCCGGCTATCTCCTCGTCAGGTTGTGGGAAATATAAGGGGCAGTGAGACGGTCCATCTTTGCCTGATGCTTAACTTGTCTGGTAGAGATAAGCCAAGCCCTTTAAAGAAATCAGAAACCTTGATTTTATGATTGTTGTGTTTGCGCCAAGTCTTGCTTACCTGAAGTTCTCTGCTCCTTTCAAGGTTGCTGTTTCATGGTAAGAAGAAGACTCATGCCAACTCTGGATTCCTCCTTGACAAGAACTCTCCAAGACAGTCTTCCTTTGGACCAACACCCACGACCGCCTTCCAGCTGTCATTTTGTTCCCTCTACTCTCTGCCTTTCCACTCTCAACACTCTCCTCTTGGCACCCAAAAGATACTCCTCTGCCTTGCTCCTGCCATGAACTGGAGGCCACTTGCCACACCTCATGCTGCTGCCAGGATCAACCTCCTCCTCAAATTCAATCTTTTCATCTAACCACAGTAAGCTCTCCACTGTTTACCTACAGTTTGGATTCAGTCACGCTGTTGCTCCAGTTGCTCCAACTAACTGTATTTTCCATCTCCAGATTCAGTCGAATCTGCTGAATTGCTGAAGTCCTGCAACAAATTCATTCTCAATTATTTTAAGAATTAAAAGTACTTGTTTACTTTTATTCTGAGTCCCTTTTCTGTTTCTGCATGTGGGTCAGACAAAATACCTGGTTCCATGTAAAAGCACTTATGGTGTTCCGTATTAGATTAACTCTTTGGTTTTGAAACTGATTGTTACTTGTGTTCTGTTCTTTGTGTATATGTTCAGATTTTAGTTATAGTCTCTAGCTTTTCATTGACTATTTTTGTGTTCTGGTTACTTCCCTCACAAGCTAATGGCTGAGCATTCTAAAACATGATTTTTACTCAGGTTATCTTTGTGTGGTATTTAACTTTGCTTGGGCTTATGATCTGCTCCTTTCAACAACAAGAGTCCAATAAAAAAATTGTAGATGCATTTTACAAGCTTTAAAAATTGCTAATTCTGTGCTCATCATCCACTCTTCCTGAGCTTAAGCTTTTTGCAAGAAAGACTTCAGTCTTTCTTCAGTAAAAACTTTAGTCTCTAACCTTATGTACCTGATGCATATCCCAGAAAACCTGTTGCTATAATTCTTGCAAAAGATACTTCTACACTGACTCAGGTTAAACATATTGCACAGCAATGCAAAATTCTTGAAGAAAGAAAAAAGCGCTATATATCTTTATTTCCGCTTCACAATAACGCTCTTGTGTTTATCCCATAAACTTCCAATAAAATGCTTTTATTTTGTATTTGTAACATGAGAAAATGTGCAAGGTACTGCAGAGATCTTCATAACTCCTAGAACTTAAAAGTAACCTAGTGCAGACTTTTAACCAAAATTGAAAGATTTTAATATAAAAAAACTCAGTTGATGCAAAAAAGCTGCTGTGACTAAACGCAATGAGAGAAGCAAAGTAATTTAAAGGAACTCAAATGACTTCTGTTCTCTGTGCATGTGCGTGCTGCTGTGTGTGTCTGTGGGATAGGGAGAACAATTTAAAGGTCATTGTCACAATGAGGTCTTGTAAATAGTCTGTATCACACACAGTCTGACCCAGCATTAAACCAAAGCAATTAAAGCCCAGACATGGACGGGGGAAATCGCCAGAGCACAGCAGTAGAGGGGTCCAACATGGCCTCAGTTGCACAGAGTAAACAGAGACAGAGGGAGAGCCTGAAGCTCCCTGGCAGTAAGAGAGGGGAAAAGGTTATGCAAATGACCGTGGCCTCCGACAGAAGGGAGTCAATAGAGTTCTTCCACGCTGACGGGAGCAGAAAGTTAAATAGAAAGTCAGTGGAGCTCTAAACACCTTTCCTTTACTCTGGCTCTCTTCACCCTGTTTGACTGGAATCACTCTTCACACCCCTTTTGATTCTAAAGGCCTAATGTGGAACTTTAAAAAGTATATTTTAGCATTTTGATGATTGATTTCAACCTTTAAAAAAAAAATTACTCACTAACATTTTTCAACCATAGTTATAAATCAACCAATATAGTCATGTTTTTCTTTCAACACTTCGGGCTTAGTCAGTGGTTGAGTTGACAGAGATACGGGAAGGCTGGGTGTGCTGGTATATTTTCATGCCATTCTGGTGGGAGAGACTTGGCCTCATTTTCAAAGCCTGGTGCCAGATGGTGGGCAACAACTTGCAAGGCAAAGGAGGGGGAAAAAGAAAACGTGCTCGACTCCAAAACACCAAGACCAGATGGAGATAACTACACACCCCCCCTTTCTTGCATCCTTGTCACAACTTTTAACAAGCTAATTAAGTGTACACTCACCTTCGTAGCAGAATGCCCACATTTGACAGTAATCTACAGTTGGCTTTAAATTAGCCTCTGCAGTTGTATATTAAATTTGCATTGAGTTCTTGAAAGTCCTGTTGATGTTCCTGAGCTATTCCAGACTATTTAAAATGCATGTGTGGAAAACTAGACAGTGGTGCGCTAAGAAACATGGCTGCGTCAATAGTTTGACCAGATATATGCATACACAATACAGGTTTATCCCTTACGATTCACTGTGCCAGCCACATTTATTGGTACGCCTGGTAAGGATGTGTAAAAAAAAAAAAGTACTTGTAAAAGTACAGTTTTTAATTTTAGAACAGTTTTGTACTTTGAATCCCTGCTGACTTTACAAGGTCAGAACATACAGAAAGTAGAGTCTTAGACAATTCCTCATTGCACAAGCCTTCCAAATTGCCCAGAATTCTATCTTAGCTCCCTCTTCTTTGCAGGTTACCATTACCATTTCTGCTGAATTTATTGAGGACCCAAAATTTCAGCCTGAGACACAAAGCAGAGTTAATTTATTTAGAACAAGGAGGCCGGGACACAGGAGATCACCATCCAGGGGCAAGGAACCACTGAGGACAGAGAGGCAGGTTAGTGGCTTGAAGAAGCCCCGACAAAAATGTGAGAGTCCAAAAAGACCACTAACCTCAGTATCAGAATAGAGCAGGGGACCCAGTAATGGCCCTTGAGCAAGGAAATGGTTCAGCAGGAGCCAGCCTAAGCTGACCGTGCAGTAAACACCGCTTGCTGGTATCGGACAGCCGACGGAGAAATAATCCCAAACTCGGTGGTCAAGAGCAGAAACAGAGTCAAAACCCAGGGAGGCAGGTCACTTGACAGGGGGTGAGGCGAGGAAGGGGCTTGGAAGGAGGCAGCGGCAATGGGAGCAGGCTCAGGCAGAACAGATCCAGGGGTGAGGCTGGAGGCAAAAGTCGAAGGCAGAACCAGGGTCGTAGTCCAGAGGCAAGAGATATCCGATGGGGGCCAGGCTAGACGAGGAAATCCAAAAGGGGAAAAACGTGGTCCAAAACCGCAGTCAGGCAGCGAAAGACCGCTGGATATGTACCCGCATGGGGCTTTCAAAAATCTGGCACCGTCTGCCTGCCAGAGAGCTGCATATAACTGCTGGGAAACAGGTGAGTGGCATGAAGCTGATAGAGCTGTAGGGCAGCCGCAAACAGGTGGAGCAGATGAGCTTGATTGCTGGCAGGGAGAGTAGATGAGGAAAACAGCATGCAGACAGGCCAGAATCATAACACATCTTGTTGAAACTTGCAGTGTTGACCCAATCTCCTTTTAATTAAAGAGGACACCAACATTTTTACTGATGCTGAAAAGGTTAATCTTAGCCTGATCTGACAAAATCACACAGTTCCAGTTAGTTAACAGGTCCATGTGTGTACTTACATGATGGATATGTATATATTTTTCTGTAAAAAACATTTAAGCTTATTAATTCAATTCAGTTTTTTTTTCAATTCAAGTAAATTTTGTTAATGAAGACTCAGTGAACCCAAGATGCCACTCTTTGCTGCTGATCTCTAACAGGGAAACATTTGAGATTTGTTTTCACTTCCCTTACTGCTGTATATGCTGTATACTGTATGTTTGTAAATATGGATCCTTGTCCAGTCTAGTGGTCAGTGGCTCAGTTTAGTGGACCATTCATGTTGATTAATTTAATTAACTAATTAAAAGTTAATAGAAAATCTGATCAACTCAAAAATCTAAAGTATGAACTAACCGGCCACTTTATTAGGTACACCTGTCCCCCCAGCCCCTTTAACGCCCCATTTTTTTCCCCCCCAAATCCCCTGGGGCCCCCTTTTCAGTAAAATTTTGGTACTGTGCATGGTCAAGAAGATCCGCCCCCCAAGTTAAAATTGAGCATAAAATGGGGGAAAAATTTAAATTTTAACCGGGGGGGGGGATTTGAACGTGGAAATTGCCCTTGTTTTGGTTGAAAGCCGGGCTGGTCCCTGAGTATTTCAGAAAAATGGTAAATTACTGGGTTTTTTCCCTCACCCCTTTTTCTAGGCCCGGTTTCCCCCCGGGCCAACCCCCCGTTCCGGAAAAAAAGGGGAAAACTAACCAGCCCGGGGACCTGGGAGTGAAAAAAACCCGGTCGATGCCCGGGCCGAAAAATCCCGACTTGGTTTCCCAAAGTTTGTTTAAAAAAGGGGGGCCCAACCGGGTAACTCCAAAAAACCCCCCCCCCATAAAACCCCCAAGCCACCCCCCCCCCCCCCAAAGAAAAGATCCCCCAAACCCGGCCCCCCAACACGAAAAACCAAACGGAAAAACCTGGAGGTTTGGGAAAACCGGAAAGCCGAACCCCAACACGGGGGTGTCCCTCTGAAACCCAAAAAGGGAAAACAGGAAACTCCCCCCCGGGCAAACAAACCCGAACGGGCTCGCCAAAAAAAGGTGCCCCAAAAAAAGTTTGGGCCAAAAACTTTTAACCGGTTGAAAAAATTTAAATTTCGTTTAATTTTGTTTTTTAAGACCAGGTTTTTGGGCCCCTTTCCAAAAACAAAAGCGGGGGACCATTCCTTTTTGGTTTCCTTTAAACGGTACCGGGCCCTTTTTAAGGGTGGGAAAATTTTTTTGGGAAACACTTTTGGGCCCCAAAAAATCCCAAAATTGAGCCCCCCCGGTGAAACCCACAAGCCTTGGCTTTATTTTTCGCGGCCCCCAGGTCCCCCCCCATGCCCCCCTTTCCCCCCCCAAATTTCGGAATGGTTTTTTCCCCGCGGGCTTCGCGCCCAGTCTAAAGACGAACCCTTCCCAGCGGTTTTAAATTTTTACAGCAAGGACAGGCAAATACCCACATAAGGCCCCCAAACATACGAACCCCCAACCAAAATGGGAGCACTTTGGGAGATAGGTGGGGGAAAGTTTAAATTCCAAGGGTGTGCGGGCCTAAACCAAATGTGCAGATTTTCCTTGGGGATGCAAACCCTGCCCCAATATGGCCCCCCAAAACCCTCTGAGGGTGCTTTTAGTCCTGTTGAATCAATGACCACAAAGGTTTTAAAGGAAAGGCTTAAAGGAAAAAAGGGGCCAAAAAAACCCGGGCCCCTACCCAAGGGGAACGTCCCCTTAATAAATGTGGCGGGTTGGAGGGCACTTGGTAAAAAGGCCAAAATTTCCCTTTCTTACTAAATTCCCAAATACAAAAATTAATTTTAACCGAGCAGGGGGGTTTCCCCCATTTATCACCTCCTTTACCCCTTTTTCACGCCCCCCAAACCCAAAAGGCTTCCCCAAAAACCGGCTTTTCTCCCCCTTCCCCCTGGACCCCCCCGGCCCCTTTTTGCCGGGAAAACCCTGTTTGGTTTTCCATAAAAGCAGAAAGGTGTGTGTGCAAAGCCTAAAAAAACAATCACCCCCAAACCCAATGGAGAAAGGTTGCAGCCGGGCCCCCCCCCCCTTTAAAATTTAGGGGAAAAATTGCTACAAAAAGGGAAACCCCAATGAGGACTTTCCCCATTTAATTCCCCAAAAAACCCAAACCCCCGGCCCCCCAGTAGTTTTATAAGCCCAAAATTTCCCCCTTGCTCGGCGAAACCAGGACCCCCGCCAAAGGTTTTTACCCCCACCCGGTCCGATTCCCGTAAACCAAAGTAATGAAAATTGTCCCCCAAAACCAAAAATTTTTGGTGGGTAGACACCCAAACCCCCCGGGGGAAAGCTAAAGGAAAAACCCCCCGGGTTGTGCCTTATTTTAAAATTATTCCCAAAAAAGCCTTAAGCCCTACTCCTTTTGTCCCCCCTTTGGGCATTTCATTTTGTTTTTTCGGGAAGTACTTTTTTTTTCCCTGGAAATTAGTGCCCCGAAATCCCCCCCCTTTTCCTTAGTTTCCCCCTTAAAAAATTAAAACCCCAAAACCCCCAGTCCTCTTTCCCTTTGGCCCTTCCTTTCCGGGCCTGAAATGATGTCAATTTAATAAAAACCCTTAGGTTCTTTTAACCCCCGGGTGTGTTAAAATTTTTGGGTTTAAACCCCCAACGGGTTTTATTTTTCCCCAAAAATAAGACTTTTTAAAAGTAATTTTTTTATTTCCCCCCGTGTGTGGCTTCTTCCTTTAAACCCTCCCCCCTTAAAATTTCCCACCCCCTCTTTCCCCCTGAAAACCTTCTTTAAATCCCAAAATTTGGTTAAATAAAACAATTTGGGAAAATTAATTTGCCCCAAAAGTCCCCAGGCAAACAGGATGGCCCCCTCACCTAAATTCCCCCAAACCCTCCCCTTTCCCTTAAAGGGTTTTGAGCCTGGTTTCTGGCCTTGATGTAGGCCCGTCTTAGATGGACGGGTTCGTTGTTGCAAACCCCGGGCCGACTTTTAAGCCTTAGGACCAGTGGGGGTTGGGGCACCATTCCCTAAACCCCGGGGGTTTCAGGGGCCCATAAAATCAAACAAGAAATAACCCCCCTATTATGGGTCCCATTTTTGGGTAAAACCCCTAGCCCCACCCCCCATCCTCCCCAGTAGTCAAGCCATTTACTACACACACCTTGTTTTGAAAAAAAAAAAAACTTTGCTGTGTACTTGGATTGCGAAAAGAATTTGAGGTGTAATGTAAACTTTTGTTTCTCGAATGACTCGGATCAAACAAATCAGATGAGAGAGACAATGTCAGCGTAATATATTACTTTTATGGATGGGTCTTCATTGTGGACTTTTACAAGGTACTGTAATGATGTCACTAGATTGGTAAGTTGTAAATTATGTTAAAAGATAGGATTGCATCCGACTAATTTAAAAGTTTTTTTCTCCTCTTTGCTATACAACCCATGAAACATACTTTCTGTGCTGCCAAACACTTAGTGTTACGGTCATGTTTTCCCCATACAGATAAAATGAGGACAAATATTCAGCAGATTAGCCCATCAATAACTGAATTTAAGCAGAGAGGTCCTTCTTGAACATGAAAGTCAATGGAAAGGAGCTAGTTGTACACTAACCTTGATCAATATAAAGAGACTGACCAGCTAACAGCTTCATTTAACTGAACAAAGTTAGAGAGTTATACTTTGTTGCACAGCTGGTCATATGAAGGATTGATCTGACAAAAGTTTCAAGTCCTTTTGAGGGTGAGTGAGGCTATGTTGAAGTCTTTGAAGTATAAATAGAGCTAAGGATATGTCTGCAATGACTTAGATTTTATTGGTTCTGAGTGCAGATTGGAAGCTCATATATATATATGGTACTGATCACACTGACATTGAATATTTTAATGATGGCAATTGTGGAAACCAAGTGAAATCAGTCACCTGTATTTTAGTGGAACTCAGAGGTAAATACACTTGACACTGTAGTGCATTAAATTAGGCATAAATGAAAGATGTGACCATTTTTTTGAGAAATCTTTTGCTTCTCTATGCTGCAAGATTTCCCCACAAAGCCACATTTTTCTGTTTTTTGCTAAGGTTGTTTTTTTTAAATAGAGCAGAGACAAGCAGGGGAAGAAACTCTAACCAAATGTATTCTTTAGCTTCTATACTATTCACATAAAGCCCTTGGAATCTTCTTGTTGCTAAAATGTGCTATACAAACAAACTTGCCTTGCCTTGTCTTGCCTTACTATCGTACATGTAAGTATAGTTAAAAACTGCTGTCTTTAGCTCTTTTTTGGGGAATCTGGATGCAATAAAATACAGTTTGGTGAGCAAAGACAACATGACAGAAACATATATTAGCAAAGGCCATGCTTCAATCGCTATGCCATTACCAATTCAGCTCAATTCAATTCATTTAAATTATATATAGTCAACAAAAATAATGTCTCATTAGTAGATATGCTAATTGACAATTGAAGTCCCCACCTACAGTATATACTGTATATAGACAGATGGAGGGACGGATGGACGTACAGACAGACAGACAGTCAGTTGACGGATGGATGGGTAGGTAGGTAGGTAGGTAGGTAGATAGGTAGATAGGTAGATAGATAGATAGATAGATAGATAGATAGATAGATAGATAGATAGATAGATAGATAGATAGATAGATAGATAGATAGTTGAATGAGACCTAGTTCATGTTAGAACTTTGAATTTAGTAACTCTTATAAATGCATACAAAAGTATAAAACACAAGTGAGTTAGAAGAAACTGCACCAAACAGGTAATTCAACTGTTCTTAATGAGAAAAGGCGTAATAATTTCTGCATTTTAGTATTATTAAAATGCTGTCAAAGCATTTTCATCACTCATTATCAATATCAAAATGCTCTCGTTTGATAATGCTTTCTCTTCATTTCTCTTCAGTGTGCTCCAGAAAGCCAAATATGGCAGAAGCACTCGTTGAGTTCATAGAGAGATGGGTTCTATTTTTAAATTATGTGTTCATTATTCCTTCTTTCCTTCTCTCGGTCAAGTACTCTGTCCGTACTATTAAAATCTGCATTTATTTTGTTCCCATTAAATGAATTATACCCATTATTCTAACTGACAACTCTGCATTAAGTGTGTGAACCCCGATTTAACGTTGTTCTAATTCCTCTCACTATTAGAGCAATAAAGCATTCATCACATTAATTATCTAATTTGACACCTAATTAAAGTTAATTCATTTGAGAGAACAATGCTTGTTTATTGTATAGAAAATATAAGGACAAGATCTGCCAATCACAATCCTTGATAAGTTTCAACTGTTTTCAAACTACAGAAAAAAAATGTTGGTGAACACACGTTATATGGGTCACCTGCCCATTATAAGAAAATCTCAGTGATTCATCTTGTTAATGGCTGTAATGGATGATACAGGTGATGATAGTTGAGAGTGTCCATTCTTCATACAGAAATGATAGACAGGTCACTAAAATCCCAATTCTTACATTGTTAATGCTGTAAAATATCTTGATAGAAGCTGTCAAGCTTTTGAGAATGGAGCTATCAGTTCTCCATATTGCTTTTCTGTTATGGATCCCTCAAGGCTATACATATATATTTGATGATTCAAATGTCTGGGTGCTCCGCATTTGCTCCATTTTTTGCAGGCTTGAGCAACACCAGGTACAGTTTTTTTGATATAAAGAGATCCACTCTTGCATGGATAGATTTTGAATTCATTTAGAGATTGTAATGTTAAGACTGAACCCCCAATTTTGTACAGTTATTTTGATGTCTTATTTGTCTACATTTGCACTTTTTGCTATCAAATGTTTCTGTAAAAACAAAATCATAAAATAAGATATTATCTAAAGAAAATTTGGGGATATAGTTTAAACAGTGACAATATGCACACTTACTGGATTTAATAGGTACACTTGTTGAACTACTTGTTTATACAAATAGCGAATCAGCCAATCACCTGACAGCAGCTAAGTGCATTTGGGCATGCAGACGTGGTTGAAGATGATTTACTATAGTTTTAACCGAGCATCAGAATGGGAAAGAAAGGGAATTTAAACAATCTTGAACAACATAGTGTAGTTATTGGTGTCAGATGGGTGTATTTATGTAATTATTTTAGAAACAAAAAAAGGCTGGTCTATTGTGATTTTTAACGTCGCCATCTCTCTGGTGGCAGAAAATGATGTGAAAAACATATCAAAACAAAATATCGAGCTAGTGGGAGTTGTGTGAATGAAAATTCCTTGTTGAACCAGGGCTCAGATAAAAATGGGCAAACTGGTTTGAGGTGATAAAAAAGTCAACAGCAGGTCAAGTTGCCACACGTTACAACCAATTTCTGAAGATACAACACGTCGAACCTTGAAGATCAGAACCCATGTGATCACACATGCCACAGGGTACTTTCCAAAAGGAAAGTAATGCTACAGTTCACAGGTTAATCTCTGTAAACAGATACGAAAAATGTGGCCTGCTCTGATAAGTGTCAATTTCAAATGCAACATTTAGATGGTAGGGTCAGATTTGGTGTGAAGAAGATAGAATCATAGATCCATTCTGTCTTGTATCAATGGTTCAGACCAGTGGTGGTGTAATGTGCAGGGGATATTTTGTTGGCAAACTGTGTGCCCCTTAGTAGCAACACCACAGCCTGGCGGAGCATTGCTGCTGGTCACGTCCCTGTAAGACTTTAGTGATCCATCTTCTAGTTTTATTAATAATTTATAAAGAACTTTTACTTGACATAGTGTCCGTTCAAAGCACTTTACACTAGAACCACATTCTAAGAGTTGCACTCACAAATGAATACACATTCATACATCAGTACACTGATAAGTAGGCAACTAAGGGTAAAGTGATAAACATGTAGCAGGTGAAAACTGGTATCAAACCTACAATGTTCAGATTGCAAGATGACTGCTTCTCCCTTTGAGTAGTGTGCCTGTTATTAGCACTGATGAGCCGTTTATTTCTAGTGCTGTGGCCCTGGCTTTAGGCATAAACATAACCTTCCCCGCAGTCTTTCACAGATGTAGAGACATTTTTTTTTTTAACCCTATTGCACGATTTGTGCAGATAATTGTCCCCAACTCTGTGCTATGTTTATGCATGACTGTTAGTTCAAAATCAAACTAAATTTTACACTTGAATTCTTGCAGTCGCGACAAAAGAAAATTCAGCACACATATCAAATTACAAAAGAAAAAAAATCACTTGTCATGTCATTTCCAGTGTAGTGCCCTGTTGTCATTGCAGGCATGCCTATCCGTTAGTGCCAGGGAAATTGATGGGATGCACAAAGTACATGCATGTGTGTGGGATGGGCACACAGGTAAAGCAGCACATTCATGGCTCCGTCTGCCAGACTTCCAAGGCTAACTTCATTACTTTTGCTTCAGTCACAGTTGAAACCCCACAGAGTAAGGGACTCTGTCACATTTAAGCTACTGTGAGGAATGCGGGGGATCAGTGATGTTTATTCTATCTATCTATCTATCTATCTATCTATCTATCTATCTGTCTGTCTGTCTGTCTGTCTGTCTGTCTGTCTGTCTGTGTGGAAGGGTTAAGTGTCGTTATTTCTCATTTTGTGTGAGTCATTCATGATATGTGAAATGTAAATGCGGACATGGTTTTACACCATTACACATGGATTTCAGGCTCTTGCTGTGAATGCTTTTCATAGAGATGATTAAGAGTTTATTAGTATGGGACTGTACAGCCCCCTCTACCTGTTTGCCAGATTTTACAGTGGCTGTAGCATGAAATTCATTGACTTTGTAAAGAGGACATGCTGGGTTTTGGCAGATGGGGGGTGTAAACAGCTTTGTAAATGTTTGGTAGATAACAGGTTGTGAGTCTCCGCTTGTGTATTTGTCTGTATAAAGAAATGTCTGCGTCTGGCTGAGGTGTGAACAACAGCTAAAGAAGCCTTAAAAATGTCACTGAGGTGTTTGACCTTGTTTGGCAAATTAAGTGGCAACTAAATAAATCAGCTTGGATTGTATCACCACAGGGGACTAATGCAAAACACATACATACACATACACAGGAAAAACAGGGGTTTGTTAGAGGGGTAAATTAAAGGGGGTTTGTTGAAGGGGAAAATAAGTGACATTAAAGAAGAAAATCTTCGGATACCAATTATTGGGTTTGGTTCAAAACCCAGGTGATTTGAGGAGCTACAAGTTAGTGAAACAAAGAGAGAGAGCTACGGAGGGACCTGAGGAGGGACCTAAGGATTAGAGAGGGTTTCCAAGAGGGCCTCACAACCTTAAAGACTGCCAGCTCATTGCAAAGATGAATTGTCAAAAACACCAGTGGTGATGTGCAAAAAGGTATCCGTTATAAGAACATCTGACTGATCAAGTGTCAATAAAGGATTTTCCATTTTTCATTGAAATGTGTATTTATGATTTTAAAGTGCTATGTTTTTGTTAAACTGCAAATGAAAAAAGAAAAAAATATATATATTTTTTAATTAATTATCCTTGAACATGTTTCTATTATTTCTGGGGGATGCTTGTCTCATTCCCAATTAAAAACAAACATTTTGATTTTATGAAAAGAATTCCAAATTTAAATCTGCCAAGGGAAGGAATCATTTTGAGCTTAACTGTAAACATACAGTGATATTTAGGAACATATTTTTGCAATGCGTAAAGTTTAAGGATCAAATGAACATCTATATCATAATTACACACCTTTAGTTTCCTGATAGTGTTTTAGGTAAGGTACTGATGGTGCTGTGAACAGACTGAATTGATCAGAAAAATATTCGAATAATTTCAATAACTAAATATCATACATTATTCAATCATGTTAGCAGAATGGGATTTTTTATTTTTTATTTTTTTTACTTATGAATGATTTTCTAATACATCTTGAGAATGGGTAATAAGGTTGAATGTCCTCTACATGCTGTATGTGTTTCCCTATCATTAGCACTAAGTGTTTTGATATACAGTGCCTTGCGAAAGTATTTGCCCCCCTTGAACTTTTCAACCTCTTGCCACATTTCAGGCTTCAAACATAAAGATATAAAATTCTAATTTTTTGTGAAGAATCAACAACAAGTGGGACACAATCGTAAAGTGAAATGAAATTTATTGGATGTGTCAAACTTGTTTAACAAATAAAAAACTGAAAAGTGGGGTGTGCAATATTATTTGGCCCCCTTGTGTTAATACTTTGTAGTGCCACGCTTTGCTGCGATTATAGCTGCAAGACGCTTGGGGTATGTCTCTATCAGTTTTGCACATCAAGAGACTGAAATTCTTGCCCATCCTTCCTTGCACAATAGCTCAAGCTCAGTGAGGTTGGATGGAGAGCGTTCGTGAACAGCAGTCTTCAGCTCTTTCCACAGATTCTCGATTGGATTCAGGTCTGGACTTTGACTTGGTCATTCCAACACCTGGATATGTTTATTTGTGAACCATTCCATTGTAGATTTTGGTTTATGTTTTGGATCATTGTCCTTGTTGGAAGAAAAATCCCCGCCCCAGTCTCAGGTCCCTGCAGACTCCAACATGTTTTTCTTCCAGAAAGGGGTCCTGTATTTGGCCCCATCCATCATCCCTTTCAATTTTGACCATATTCCCCTTCCCTGCTGAAAAAAAAGCAGGCCCCCAAAACCATGATGCTGCCACCACCATGTTTGGCAGTGGCGAGGGGGTGTTTTTCGGGGGAGGGTGATGAGCTGGGTTGTTTTACGCCAAACTATCGTTTTGCGTTGGTGGCCAAAAACAGTTCGATTTTGGTTTCATCTGACCAGAGCCCCTTCTTCCAAGGTTTTTGGGGGTTTTCTCCCAGGGGGCTTTTGTGCAAATTTTAAAAACGATACTTTTTTATGGATATCTTTGAGAAATGGCTTCTTCTTGCCACTCTTCCAAAAAGGCCAAATTTGTGCAGTGTACGACTGATTTTTTTGTCCTATGGACAGACTCTCCCACCTCAGCTGTAAAATCTCTGCAGTTCATCCAGAGTGATCAGGGGGCCTCTTGGCTGCATCTCTGATCAGTCTTCTCCTTGTTCGAGATGAAATTTTAAGAGGGAGGGCGGGGGTCTTGGTAGATTTACAGTGGTCTGATACTCCTTCCATTTCAATATGATTGCTTGCACCATGCTCCTTGGGATGTTTAAAGCTTGGGAAATCCTTTTTTGTATGCAAAACCCGCTTTTAAAATTTTCCACAACAGTATCTCGGACCTGCCTGGTGTGTTTCCCTTGGTCTTCATGATGCTCCCCGCGCTTTGAAAAAACCCTGAGACTATCACAGAGCAGGTGCATTTATACGGAGACTTAATTACAAAAAATGGATTCTATTTTATCATCATCAATCTTTGGGACAACATTGGATCATTCAGAGATTCCCCCAACTGAACTTCTGGAGTGAGTTTTTGCACTGAAAGTAAAGGGGCCGAATAATATTGCACGCCCCCCTTTTCAGTTTTTCATTTTTTTAAAAAAATTTTGACCATCCCCAATAAATTTCATTCCTTTCACGATTGTGTTCCCCTTTTTTTTTGTTGATTCTTCACAAAAAAATTTAAATTTTTATATCTTTATGTTTTGAAGCCTGAAATTTGGCAAATGGTTGACCAGTTCAAGGGGGCCGAGTACTTTCGCAAGGCACTGTAGCTTCACTGCTGATAACGAGCCAGCCCTTTCTTATTGTAGAACAGAACTATTGTTACATGGGGAAACATTAGTTTGACTATGAAAAACAATTACTGCACCATTTTACCTATACATGTTTGTGACTAGTTAAACCATGAAATGACATTTAACTTCAATAAAAAAGGTTGTCATTGTCCTACACCAGTGAAAACTAACTTCCTCCATTACAGAGACTGGCATCTTTACTTTTCACTGATATTAACTGATAACAGCATTGAATAATTTGTTTGTATTACTGAATAGATTGATTTGATTTTATATTTCTATATAACTACATATGAATTTGACCTTTTTGTTTGTTTTGTTTATTAAAGTACCTTTAAATGGCATTTGTTGTGAACTGCTGCTTTGCAAACACTGAAGTGAATGTCTAACTGTTGCTTATTTCAGTTTGTGTGCTTGCTTTCAACTGGAGATGGTCTAACTCATCATTTGATAGAAGTTGTCCAGAGAGATTGAAGGAATACCAGACTGTAATACATTAACCTTTAGTTAAGTGAGCAGACTGGCCTTCTTGCACCCCTTCTTCTGCTGTATATTCATTGATCCTGACTCTGTGCAGCCAAATCCCATTCTGCCAGTCTCGGGCAGCAAGGACTAGTATACTCAGTAGCCATAATCTGCTGAGCTATGCTCACAGCATCCTTGGCAACCTGTCCTTGGTAATGCCTTTCTCCTGGGAAATTGGTACCCATTCATCCAAGTTACATACTGCCAGATAAGAAGCTGGAGGGTAGGAGAAGGAATTAATTGGATACCACTTGTCTTATTAAAAAGTCAGTTTACAATCAAAATTTTTACTGAGCTACAAACTGAAGAATATGCTTAATTGGTGAATAATTTCTTTGCATTAAGATTGATTTCTACTAATATTATTTTGTGAACATTCTGCAAATGTTTACAGCAAAACCAAAAATCATTTATTTGAGGGCTTAGAAAAAAAGAAGAACAAATATTTTGGCATTATTTAAAGTTGAAGTAGTCTTACCTACATTTATGATGATTTTCACTGTTAAGGTTTTTTGATTTCTATTGTATTATGCAGTCATTCTCAAAACTCAAACACAACTTTTCATGCAAGCAAGACTATTAATTCTAAACGATAGCCTATTTAGGCGAATTAACTAATGTATAGAGAAGGCAAGGCAAGGCACGTTTATTTATATAGCCCATTTCAGTAGCAAGACAATTCAAAGTGCTGAGAAATTGACTTTAATAGTAGAATTAAACATTGATTGAAAAATCTGTTGAGAGGATATGACCAGACAACAAATTAGCTGGAGTAGATTGCTCTCTAAGCAGTTTTGATTGCAACAGTAATTTTAGAACAAACAGTTACTTTAAGTTGTGACAAATCAAACCTGTTATTATGTCAAAATAACTTTAGAAAGAAAAATGTAACAGGTTTATCCGAATGCTACCTAATAAGCCATTCAAGAGATGTCCAGTTAAGAGATTTTTTTGCTTCCATGTTTGAGGCTCTTTTGAAATAGAAAAATAAGTAGTTGAAGTTGTTACTTGGTTACAAAAGCCTTAAAAGAAGCCTCTACCACTTTTGAATTGTTTATCTGAGAGTATACAGAGTAATAAAAAGAAGAAGAAATAGTGGCAGACATGATCCAAATGATTTGTTTGTTTGCCATTAATGATGCTAAAGTAAACATTCGCTTTAGAGCTTCCAATCGGCATTAAACTAAGGGAATATGGACCAGTGATGGTGAGATCTGAGGTCAGGTAGGCAGTGACAGACACAGGGTTGTGTTACAGAGTGTTTTTACAAGACCACTAAAAATATGGGCATTGAATAATATTTTAAGGCACATTGTTTGCTCATATCAATATTCACTAATACCTTAATTTCAACTATGTGACACATGTATAACTTAATTATATAGTTGAAATTAATGAAATCAGAGAGCGTATCAAAATTTATTTATTCCCTAACACCGTCGGCTCTACATACTACACGTGTCTGAGTGAGATGGTTTTATACCCGAACATGGTGCGACATGTACCAAGCTATACTGTTTCAACCAACAGGAAAATTCAACCCTTCAACCTAAAGAGGGCAGCACTAAGACAATTTTAGGACAAATATTGTAAAATTTAAAAAATGTACATGAAAAGGTAAAAAAAATGCAGGTTAACACAAAGATAGCTCCCTTAAGGCCCAATTATACAGTTTATCTGCAAATTAAAAAAAAGCTGATTTGGGGTTTAGTTCCATTTTAAGCGACGTGAAAGTCTTAAGGCTCAGTTATAGTCGAGCTTCAGCGTGTTGCATAGGACTCCGCTCACGGCGTGCCAACCTGAACAAGCACTGTAGTCACTGATACTTAATGTTGATGTTGGTGCAAAGTTCTCGGAAAACACAGGGGGCAATATGCTACAAGACATCACACATCAAAAATGGTTGCGTGCACTATGACAATTGTCTGGAATGTCTGGAAGATATAAAAACTTGGATGACTTTAAATTTTTTGCTTCTAAATTCAGACAAGACAGAAGTTGTCGTCTTTGGACTGGAGTCTTTAAAAAAGAAACTGCTTAGTCAATCACTTAACCTGGATGGCATTAAATTGACCTCCGGTAATAAAGTAAAAAACCTTGGTGTTATTTTTGACCAGAACATGTCATTTAAATCCCATATTAAACAGGTTTCTAGGATTTCCTTCTTTCACCTCCGGAACATTGCCAAAATTAGAAATATCCTATCCAGGAGTGACGCTGAAAAACTAGTCCATGCATTTGTTACTTCTAGGCTGGACTATTGTAATTCTTTACTATCAGGATGTTCACAAAATGCAGTTAAAAGCCTTCAGCTGATTAAAAATGCTACAGCAAGAGTTCTGATGAAAATTAAAAAGAGAGATCATATTTCCCCTACTTTAGCTTCCCTTCATTGGCTCCCTGTTAAATCCAGAATAGAATTTAAAATTCTCCTCCTCACATATAAAGCCCTTAATGATCTAGCTCCATCATACATCAGAGATCTGATTGTTCCATATAGTCCTAACAGGGCACTTCGTTCTCAGACTGCAGGTTTACTGGTGGTTCCTTGAGTCTCTAGAAGTAGAATGGGAGGCAGATCCTTTAGTTATCAGGCTCCTCTCCGGTTTTGGTCCGTGAGGCGGACACCCTGTCTACTTTTAAGGCTAGGCTTAAAACTTTCCTTTTTAATAAAGCTTATAGTTAGAGTGGCTAAGTTTATCAGGAGCCTTGCTCCCTTCCTGTTGGATGGAGTAAGGGGGAGTCAGGTTTAGCCTAAACCGGCTCAGTTTTGGTTGAGGTGCAAACACACCCTCCGTTTCTGCCACCTGTATAACCCCTTCTCTTTCCCAATGGTTATAATCAGTCTGACAGAGAGAGGTATCCCAATCCTTGTGGTTTGACATTGTTGTAAATAAGCGCCCTTTAACTAAATAATCTGAACTGAAACTATCTGTGTAGTTATGCTGCTATAGGCTTAGGCTGCTGGAGGACATAATGACCACTTTCACCCTCTTCGCCACATTCTCACACTACTCTTCAACTTTGCATTATTTGCTGTTATTTCAGCTTTTAACTTTGTTCTCTCTTTTCTCTTCCTAAAAGCTACACCTGGCCTGACTCTGTGTCTACCTGTGACACCTTTCTGGAGATTGGAATTGTCAGAGCTTCTGCTGGCAACAACTTAATGCTCACCCTCTACCGATGATCCACATGGCCCTGTCTTTCAGTGTTTAACCCTTTCTCTCTCCTAGACATGGCTACTGGCTGAGCTTTTATTGTGACTAACTCTATGTGCTCTCTTTCAGACTGTAACCTTGAAAACTGGCTCAGAGTTTATCTGTTCTTTCTTTCTAGATGAAATGACTAAAGGAGCTACATCCATTAACATTTATTTTTCCTTCCCATAGAAAGTACTCCTGGATCAGTGCTTCTGTGTTATTTTTCTGTCTCTGCTCTGTTCTCTCAAACCCCCAGTCGGTTGTGGCAGATGGCAGCTCACACTGAGCCTGGTTCTGCTGGAGGTTTCTTCCTGTTAAAAGGGAGTTTTTCCTCTCCACTGTTGCTACATGCATGCTCAGTATGAGGGATTGCTGCAAAGTCAACGCCAGTGACTGTCCACTGTCTCTACATGGAGGAGGGAATGCTGCAAGTCACTGACTGGATGCAATCTGCTGGGTTTCCTTTCCTTAGACAGAAAAACTTTTTATCCAATTTGAATAAATAACTGAATCTTACTGAACTGTTCAATGATTAGGATTAATTGTAATGTATGTACCTGACTTTTGTGAAGTTCCTTGAGACAACATGTGTTGTGAATTGGCGCTATATAAATAAAACTGAATTGAATTGAATTGACAACATTATTTTTTGTCCACGTGATTTTTTCTTGCAAAGTTTCAGATTCACAAGACTGAAACATAAGAGGAAACTGCTTTTTGATCTCATTGTAAATGACCTAAAACTAAATACAGTTTCACACTCTTTAACAATAAAAAACTATATACACTTGCATACAATCTACTTTTGTAACTCGCATTTATGTTGCTCTTACCTTTTTTTATTTGTTGTTTTTATTTTCTGTTACTCTCTAGCTTCTTTTCATGAAGGAGTGAATTATTTTTCTGTGAAATGTTTGTACCTTCAACTTCGTTCAATGCAGCACAGTCCCTATGGGTCCGCGTCAAGTAAAAAAAAAAATTAAGGTACATGACAAGGGGTGAGGGCAGAGCGATTGTGTCACTGTTAATAAATGTTATATGTTTTATGTAGACAACATAGATGTATAAATATATATGTATATTAATTAATATAGTGAGGCCTTCAAGAAAATATAGTCTGTCTTTAGTGAATTGTTTTCAAAATATGGATGTTGTGCTCGTTTACTTTCCTGTTGGTGCAGTGTGATCTGTGTAGATTGACTGATCAAGCCTGGACTAGATTCTTTAAAATAAAATACTCGTACTCGTCGTACTCGTCGTCTTCCGCTTATCCGGGACCGGGTCGCGGGGGCACCAGACTAAGCAGAGACACCCAGATGTCCCTCTCCCCAGACACCTCCTCCAGCTCCTCTGGGGGGAGCCCAAGGCGTTCCCAGGCCAGCCGAGAGACGTGTCCTGGGCCGTCCCCTGGGCCTCCTCCTCATGGTGGGACATGCCTGGAACACCTCCCGAGGAAGGCGTCCAGGAGGCATCTGATATAGATGCCCGAGCCACCTCAACTGACTCCTCTCGATGTTGAGGAGCAGCGGCTCTACTCTGAGCCCCTCCCGGGTGGCCGAGCTCCTCACCCTATTTCTAAGGGAGTGCCCGGCCACCCTACGGAGGAAGCTCATTTCAGCCACTTGTATCCGGGATCTCGTTCTTTCGGTCATGACCAAATTTCATGGCCCATAGGGGGTAGGAACGTAGAGACCCCCCCGGAAATCGAGAGCTTTGCTTTTCGGCTCAGCTCTCTCTTCACCACAATGGACCGGACAGGCCCCATTACTGCGGCAGGCGCACCGATCCGTCTGTCGATCTCCCGCTCCATTCTTCCCTCACTCGTGAACAAGACCCTGAGATACTTGAACTCCTCCACTTGAGGCAGGAACTCCTCCAACCTGAAGAGGACAACCCCCCTTTTCCGGTCGAGTTACCATGGCCTCTGACTTGGAGGAGCTGATCTTCACCAGCCGCTTCACACTCGGCTGCGAAAACCGCTCCAGCGCATGCTGTAGGTCTTTGGCTAGAGGGGGCCCGCAAAGACCACATCATCTGCAAAAAAAGAGACGAAAATCCATGGGCCCCCAAACCCAACCCCCTCCGGCCCTTGGCTGCATCTAGAAATCCTGTCCATAAAAGTTATGAACAGGACAGGTGACAAAGGGCAGCCCTGCCGGAGTCCTACATGCACCGGGAACAGGTCTGACTTAGTGCCGGCAATGTGGACCAAACTCCTGCTCCACTCGTACAGGGGCCGAATGGCCCCTAATAAAGGGCCCCTGATTCCATACTCCTGGAGGAGCTGATCTTCATCCTAGCCGCTTCACACTCGGCTGCGAACCGCCCCAGCGCATGCTGTAGGTCTTGGCTAGAGGGGGCCAGCAAGACCACATCATCTGCAAAAAAAGGAGACGAAATCCACTGGTCCCCAAACCAGACCCCCTCCGGCCCCTGGCTGCGTCTAGAAATCCTGTCCATAAAAGTTATGAACAGGACAGGTGACAAAGGGCAGCCCTGCCGGAGTCCAACATGCACCGGGAACAGGTCCGACTTAGTGCCGGCAATGCGGACCAAACTCCTGCTCCGCTCGTACAGGGACCGGATGGCCCCTAATAAAGGGCCCCCAATTCCATACTCCTGGAGCACCCCCCGCAGGGCATCACGAGGGACACAGTCGAATGCTTTCCCCAGGTCCACAAAACACGTGAACCGGTTGGGCAAACTCCCATGAGCCCTCGAGTACCCTGTAGAAGGTATAGAGCTGGTCCAGTGTTCCACGGCCGGGACGAAAATCACACTGCTCCTCCTGAAGCCAAGGTTCGACTATCGGCCGGACTCTCCTCTCCAATACCCTGGCGTAGGCCTTACCAGGGAGGCTGAGGAGTGTGATCCCCCTGTAGTTGGAACACACCCTCCGTTCCCCCTTCTGATGAAGGGGGACCGGAGGGTGTGTTCCAACTACCAACTCCAACTTCCAACTACCTTCTTATGAAGGGGGACCACCACCCCAGTCTGCCAGTTCAGAGGCACTGTACGCGACCGCCACACAATGTTGAAGAGGCGTGTCAACCATGACAGCCCTACAACATCCAGAGATTTGAGGTACTCAGGGCGGATCTCATCCACCCCCGAAGCCTTGCCACCACGGAGCTTTTTAGCTACCTCGGTGACTTCAGCCTGGGTGATGAAAGAGTCCAACCCCAAGTCCCCAGCCTCTGTTTCCACCAGGGACTGCGTGATGGCAGGATTGAGGAGATCCTCGAAGTACTCCTTCCATTGCCCAATAATGTCCTCAGTCGAGGTCAGCAGCCTCCCACCCCCACTATAAACAGTGTTGGCGAAGCACTGCTTCCCCCTCCTGAGGTGCCAGACGGTTTGCCAGAATCGCTGCTAGGCCAACCCGTAGTCCTTCTCCGTGGCCTCACCGAACTCCTCCCAGACCCGAGTTCCTCTGCCACAGCCCGGGCCGCAGCACGCTTGGCCTCACCGTACCCGTCAGCCGTCTCAGGAGTCCCACAAGCCAACCACAGCATAGATAGATAGGACTCTTTCTTCAGCTTGACAGCATCCCTTACTGCCGGTGTCCACCACTAGGTTGTGGGATTGTCACCGCGACAGGCACCGCAGACCTTACAGCCCTAGCTACGGGCAGCAGCATCGACAATAGATGCAGAGAACATGGTCCACTCGGACTCTATGTCTCCAACATCCCCCGGAATCTGGTCAAAGCTCTCCCGGAGGTGGGAGTTGAATACATTCCTGGCCGAGGGCTCCGCCAGACGTTCCCAGCAGACCCTCACTATGCGCTTGGGCCTGCCAAGTCTGTCCGGCTTTCTCCTTCTCCAGCGGATCCAACTCACCACCAGGTGGTAATCAGTGGACAGCTCAGCCCCTCTCTTCACCCGAGTGTCCAAAACATGCGGCTGAAGGTCTGATGATATGACAACAAAGTCGATCATTGACCTCCTGCCTAGGGTGTCCTGGTGCCAAGTGCACTGGTGGACACCCTTATGTTTGAACATGGTGTTCATTATGGACAATCCATAACTAGCACAGAAGTCCAATAACAAAGCACCACTCGGATTAAGATCGGGGAGGCCATTCCTCCTGATCACGCCTAAATATATTAGTCGTCATGAAGGATTCTTGAAGCGCTCTTTGTCTGACCCGTCACCTAGAGCCTGTTTGCCATAGGAGACCCTGCCAGGGGCATTTAAGCCCCAGACAACATAGCCTTAAAATAAAATAGTTTTCAATTTCTGAATATCTTTAAAGGGCATTTTTATTGGAGTTTTTTTTGTTTCGTTTTTGTTCATTTTGCTCTTGGCAGTACCAGCTTAGAAATAAATAAACATGAAAACTGCAAAATATGGACTAGTCGAACCCTGGACTGGGTTATTCTACTCTCAACCTTCACACTATAGGGGTTCTTGTTTTATAGCAAATATTACTATAATCTAATCTGTTTTCATTATTGTGAACCCAGTATTTTGTTTCATCTGATTACTGAGCTTGATGTATTGTTAAACCCAAACTGATTATGTTTTTTAAGTCCTTCCAAGACATGATAATGGTATCAAATTGTTGTTCCTTAAAGGTGATACAAAACTGCAAACCAAGCAGCTATTTCTACTCCTGCACATTTGTAAATGACTAGACTTACTTGTAAAGTTAACTAGCTTACAAATAAATTACTGTGGAAAACAGCAAGCTAATTCTCAACCTTAGAATTAGTTTTGAATTGACTGGATACAATAATTACTTCAGGTAGGGTGGAGTCTTTAGTTGCTTCAGTACAAATGATTGTAGGAGCACATCTACCTTAATGTGTGTCATCGGTGAAACAGCGGGCACTTTAAAAACTATAGTGTAAAATTATGTAAAATCTTCTCCTAACATGAAGAAAATATATTTAAATATTGACCCATATCCTCCATCGATTGGTTTCATTTTTTCTGCTTTCCAGCTCTCTGGTATGTTTGTGCAAATGTCTGCACAATGGGGCAGTGTGCTAATAAGTCTACAATATGTGTTGTGTTGGAGACACTGCACTGACACACTGAGTTTCAGAGGGATCTTTGTAATTGGTAAATAAGATATGGCTGCTGATGTCACTGGGGTTTGACCATGGCTCGAGGGAATAGACTGTGCAAGCACACATCCACAAACACACAGCTTCTAGATCGCCAAAGACATCAACAAAATTCTTACAACATCAGGCCTGTAGGAGTTCAAGGGATTAAGTACAACATGTAACCTTGGAGACCTGCCTCTGGTTGCCTCAAAAAGTTTGCTCTTGGTGTTTCTGTCAGGTTGTTTGTGCTCTTGAGTTGCTTTTTTCCCTAAAACCTAGAGTGTTTGATTATGCCTTAAAAAAGGCTGTAGAACTACAATACTGCCAGCCAGGTAAGGACAGATTTGACGTTGCCTCCTCTTTTATCCTCTCGCCCCATTATTCACTCATCAGAACCTGAAAGGCAGAGTAGATTACATACAAAGAGGGAAAAAAAGGGAAACAATTTTCCTTTTAATTCAAAACATAGATTCCGTAAACAGACAAAAAGAAAAAGAAATCATAGACAAAGTCACAAAAAAAAAAGGTTTTGACAACATTTTCTCTGGGATTTATATAAATACCAGTAGAATCCTGACTCCCTATCTCATCCTTTTTTTAACATATTTTTCCAATTAAAACTACTTTCTGTAAAATGGGTAGATGGGATATTGATATTGCTCAGAGAACCAAAAGGTTTTCTTCAGACTGCAGGTATTTTTTGAGAAATACACAAACAAGGGGTAATATATAGGTGAAGATTATTCAACTTTGTTAGGATTTCTCTCTGCATAATGGAAGTATACATTGAATAGCTATGCCTATGAAGGCTATGAACTGTATTGTCTGCTTGTTCATGAAAAAGAAAAGAGATTTTATATAGCAAGAGATGGCTGTATTACTACCTTTCTGTATGAGTATTACTGATTGTGCACTATAAATGAACTCTAACACAGTGCATTTTCTGCAGTGAACAAAATAGCTGTGCACTCAGAGAAGATTATACTTATTAACCGTGGACTCAACTTTTCAGTTTCACACATTTTTGTCCCTTTTGCAAACGAAACATATGGAAAGTCCATGTCTTTTCTATGGGAAATCAGCATCAGCTTCATTGGCCAATATTGTGTGCACAAACAAGGAATTTGACTACAGTATCTTTATCTACAACCATTTTTTTTATATTATTTTAAGAAAATAAAAAAAGAAGGGCAGGTTCTTGTAGTGCAAATATGCTTATTTTGTTTCACAACAGAATAGCTGACTACTCAGGCTGTGAGGTGTTTATTGTGTTTATCAGAGTCAGCCTGGGGGATGAAACTGTGTCATTGGCAGCTTGCTTTTGCAAATAGCACTCTGTAGCACTGACCTCAAGGCAAAAGTCAAAATAGTTTGTGTCCAGAATGTGTGGAGTCTGTGGAGATGTTAACTGCCCTTTTTTTACCTGTCCTTGGACATGTACAAGTCCTGGATGGAGGGAAGGACAGTCCTAAAGATTCTCTCTGCAGACCTAATTTTTTCGTTGCAGTCTGTACCTTTTCCTGTTTTGTGGATGTGTCAAACCACACAGTGAAGGACGAACACACGACAGACAGGCGGTATAGAAGATGACTAGAAGATGACTAGCAGCTCATGTGGTAGGTTGTACTTCTTAAGTTGTCGCTGGAAGTACAATCTCTGCTGGCCCTTCTTCCAAACAGTGTCTATGTGAGGACCAGCTCAGATCCTGGAAAGGGTGATTCCTAGGAACCAAAAGTGATCCACAGTAGACACTATGTTTTTTAGGATGGTGAGGGGAGGTAGTTTGGGGGAGGTGTCTGGAAATCCACTGTCATCTTCACAGTCTTGAGCGCGTTAAGGAATAGGTGGTTCTGACCACATCAGTGAACCAGTCAATCCCCCTGCTGTCTGTATGGAGACTCATTATTGTCTTGGATCAGACTAATAACAGTGGTGTCATCTGCAAACTTCAGGGGTTTCCTAAACAGTTCCACGAAGGAGGAGTCACTTGTGTACTTGGAGAAGAGAAGTGGGGATGTAACACACGCCTGGTGGGCACTGGTGCTGCTGGTTCTTGTGTGGCAGAAGACGCTTCTCAGCCTCAACTGCTGCTGCCGATCAGTCTGTAGGATGGTGATTTACTGACAGGTAGAGGCTGGCACTGTGAGCTGGGTGAGCTTCTGGTGGAAAATATCAGGGCCGATGGTGTTGAAGGCTGAGCTGAATTCCACAAACAGGACTTCACAATCATTGGTGAGGGCTAGCCTATCAATAGAGCAAGGTCTGGCATTGTGTTTATGTGCATGTTTCAGACAGATGTTCCTTGGAACCTCACCAGCATTGCTTCCAAGCAGCAGGCCTCTCTCTGGTCAACTCAATGATTTATTACAGGTAACAGCAATCAGCCAAAACATTGAACCTAGTTGCCTAAAATTGCCTCTATGGTCTGTGTGATGCCACCAACTCACTCAATAAGGAGGACAGTTGTAGTTTCTTGGACCCTCACATTAAAATTCTAACTCAACTGTTCTGTCAAGATTTTTTTGTAACATCACAAGTAAACTCAGATTAAAGCCATCAGCATCAATCTTCACATCACTGTGTAAACTTTACACAATAGTATACAAGCTTCATTATTTAAAGTGATAGATTAACATGTTGCGGTATTGCGTCCAGACCATGTTTGACTTGATCTGACATATCATTATGACCACTAACAGGTAAAGTAAATTATTATTGATTATCTCTTCATCATGGTACCTGTTAGTTATTGGAACATATTACTCAGTGGGAGATTTTGTCCTTAATATTGAAGTGATTAAGAATTTTAGCAAATTTGACAGGCCGAATTGCGATACAAAGGTGAACTGTTGACTGAGCCATGGGCAGCGAAGGCTGGCAGGTGTGGTCTGATCCAACAGATGAGCTACTATACCTTAGACAGCTAAAGAGGTTACACATAAGTGTCAGAATAAACAGATATTTAGCTCTTTGTTAGAAATTAGGCTGTATTGCTTAATTACAGTCAGGGTGCCCATACCAATGCCATACATTGTAAAATGTTTTTCACAAAGCAATGGAAGAAGGTGGCCTGGTCTGATTAATCATGTTTTCTTTTCCATCACCTGGTGGGTCAGGTGTGTGTCTTGTGCTTACCTGGGGAACATACGACACCAGGATGCACCATGGGAAGAAAGCAAGCCGGCAGAAGCTGTGTGAAAGTTTGGGCAATGTTCTGCTGGGAAACCTTGAGGTCTGGCATCCATTTGGTTTGCACTTTGACATGTACTACATAACTAAGCATTTTGAAGACCACATAAATCATTTTAGAAGGATATTGTGCCACAAAGCTAAAAAGCAAAAATGGTTCAGGAATAGTTTGATGAGAACAACAATAAGTGTGAGGTATTCCAAATTCCCCAGATCTCAATCCAAATTTTATTTAGGAAGACATGAAATGAAATGAAAAAGCTACAAAAAAAATTTCATTCATGAAGGCCCCATGTTAAAAAAAAGTAGACTTAAAGGACTGAAAGCTACTATTATTTTCGTGCTAGATACCACACAGCACACCTACATGTGTCTACTGAAGTGCATGACTCAACTTGTCAGGGTTGTTTAGAGGGCAACATAGGGATCAACTCACTAATTAGTAAGTGGTTAAAATGTTATGTCTTTTTTTTTTTAACTGTCCTGTTATGCTTTGTTATGCTGTCCTGCCCAGCATAGCAGCGCTCAGAAATGTTGTCTGAATGCCAAGAAAAAGCCCAACAGCTCTGCTTATATTTTTAAAATAAATTTTATTAGAAACTGCTTTCAGATTATTTTAATTGTTACGGACATGGAGACAGAAATGAAAAGGAAAAAAAATAAGAAACACGAAAGAGAGAGAGGTGGGGCAAAAAGGAAAAGGGGAGAAAAGGAGAAAAGAATGGGGGAAAGAAAGAAGGATGAAGAGAATACAAGATAACACCCTGCTTGCTTCCACACCTGCAGAAACATTCATATTAGCAGCTTTTTTACCAAAAAGTGCACTAAATGTATTTAGTGGTAAATGCGGCTCAATATTGAACATTTGTGCATCTGTTAACACCTGAATCTAAACACCTGTGGGTCTGAGTGTGAGTACGCTTGTGTATACAAGGTTTCCCAATACAAATATGCAATAGTGAGTGTGAGGAACAATGGACCTGCCTCCCTGAACCAAGCACTGTTACAGAGGAGATCCAAGCCACAGACAACCAAAGGACCCCAGAGCACAGGAACCCCAGGAGAACCACCGCCGGGACGACTACAACCCCCCACAAGAAGAGCAGGGGAGAGTCCCAGGGGAACCACCCAACAGCCACAGTGTAGAAGCCCCAGGGAGCTGCAGCAACGAGCCCACAGGCCCCGCCGGCAGCCGTCTACGCCCGAGCAGATCCAGCCATGGACCCAGAGACCCGAGACCCCGGGACATATCACTCCCCAAGCAGAGGCCCGACAGACCCCAAGAGACCAGGCCCCGGCTAGCAGCCACCGGGAGTCAGCCAGCACACACCAAAGCTCCCAGCCCCGGACACCGAGAACCACAAGTACACCGGCGGGCAGAGACGCCAACCACCGGCAGGTAGTGTTGCGGGGAGGAAATAGGCCCCACATTTGATGGGGGGCCTAAACTGATCCAGGAGAGGGAGCAGCCCAAGACCCAACCTGACACAAAAAACAGGTACACACAGTCACAATCACACATTCCCACCCTCATGCGTACACATGAAAAAACACTCACACCCACACACAAAAGTAAAAGACAAACAACTATGGACATCGTACACTCACTCACATTCGCCATACATACTCTATACTCCCACATCCAGGTGCCGCTACCCCATAGGGACAACCAGGCCCCAGGAGGTGGTCCCCTTCCCTCTGGGGGTGGAGACAGGCAGACCGCCCCAGCACCTGAACCTGGTCCGGGCTAGCCCGGGCTCGTGCCTGAACCTGAGCGACCCCAGCCCAGACACTGACCCCCGTCCCGACCCCAGTCCCCAACGACCCCCATCCTCATCCAGAGAGGGGGCCATGTACAAAAGAGGGGTCTACATGGTCCAAACTAGCCTGCCAACAAGAGCCACCACAGAATAAATAGTCCCAACCCCCATTGAATTCCGATCCTAACCCTATGAGCCCCCCATCCCCAATGAACCCCAACATGAATTTCCCCATAGGGCCACCCCTAACCAGGACAGAGATATTGCACACATGCCCCCAAACCCCAGGAATCCCCTCCATACAGCACATGGGCACACTCCCACAGGTGAGCTTCATCCCTGAAAAGCTGACAAAGCGACACCCACACAGCGCAAGCTCCACACACAGCCCCGCACCAAGCACCCCTGCCGAATCCTGCCACCACCACACAGTGTGCCGCGACAGCAAGGCAAGGGCCCCACGCAACGCTACACCAGCCCCCGCCCACAGGCGAAACAGGCAGACACCATCAAGCACCGAGCCCACAACGGAACCCCCGACCTAACACCAAGATGTGTCAAGTGGTCAAAATGTTATGTCTGATTAAACTACATTTATCTTATCTGGATGTTATTGATCACATAATACAGTATCTGCCTTCGCATGAATATCAAGTTAGATCTATCCCAATACCCCAAATGATGAATTTGGACATACTGCATATCCACCTGCAACTGTAAATAATCCATCATGTTATCCAAAGGGCAAACATTGACACTAAAATGCTGTGATCTACTTGTGTTAAATAGATTAGCTCTATGACATGCTTGGGTAACAGCTCTGTTGCCCAGTCATGGTCTCCAAGATAAACATATTCTCAGCATCCTCTCTCTTTGAGCTCAGTCGGCTGGCTGCCTCCTTAGTAGATTACTGTGCACCTCCACAAGAAGCCATGTACCATATTCCGTACAACACTGAAGGTTATTATCGCCACAAAAAAACAAAAACAAAAACTCTTCATCATGGTGCATACACCCAAAAATACACTTTGCCTTTGTAGTTTATGTGACCTGCCTAAGCTGAACCAAGTTTAGTTTAGGTTTAGTTAAGAGAGATTTAGTTTATAATCTTAAAACGTATCACAATTTTAGAAGCTTAAACATACTTGAAAAATAACTACAAAACAACAACAAAAAATGACAAAAATTGTGTTTCTAAGCATACTCAAGAAACACATAACAGCTACACTCACCGGCCACATTATTAGGAACACCTGGCCCACTGAATGTTAACGCAAATTTCTAATCAGCCAATCACATGGCAGCAACTCAATGCATTTAGGCATGTAGACATGGTCAAGACGATCTGGTGCAGTTCAAACCGAGCATCAGAATGGGGAAGAAAGGTGATTTAAGTGACTTTGAACGTGGCATGGTTGTTGGTGCCAGACGGGCTGGTCTGAGTATTTCAGAAACTGGTGATCTACTGGGATTTTCACTCACTACCTTCTCTAGGGTTTACAGAGAATGGTCAGAAAAAGAGAAAATATCCAGTGAGCGGCAGTTCTGTGGGCGCAAATGCCTTGTTGATGCCAGAGGTCAGAGGAGAATGGCCAGACTGGTTCGAACTGATAGAAAGGCAACAGTAAGTCAAATAACCACTCGTTACAACCAAGCCATGCAGAAGAGCATCTCTGAACGCACAACACGTCAAACCTTGAGGCGGATGGGCAACAGCAGCAGAAAACCACACTAGGTGCCACTCCTGTCAGCTAAGAACAGGAAATTGAGGCTACAATTCGCACACGCTCGCCAAAATGCTCGCCAAAGATTGCCTGGTCTGATAAGTCTCGATTTCTGCTGCGACATTCAGATGGTAGGGTCAGAATTTGGCATCAACAACATGAAAGCATGGATCCATTCTGCCTTGTATCAACGGTTCAGGCTGGTGATGGTGGTGTAATGGTGTGGGGGATATTTTCTTGGCACACTTTGGGCACACTTTGGGCCACAATTGAGCATTGTGTCAAAGCCACAGCCTACCAGAGAATTGTTGCTGACCATGTCCATCCCTTTGTGACCACAGTGTACCCATCTTCTGATGGTTATTTCCAGCAGGATATCGTGCCATGTCATAAAGCACGAATCATCTCAGACTGGTTTCTTGAACATGACAATGAGTTCACTGTACTCAAATAGCCTCCGCACTCACCAGATCTCAGTCCAATAGAGCACCTTTGGGATGTGGTGGAACAGGAGATTTCGCATCATGGATGTGCAGCCGACAAATCTGCAACATCTGTGTGATGCTATCAGGTCAATATGGACCAAACCCTCTGAAGAATGTTTTCAGTACATTGTCGAATCTATGCCACGATGGATTAAAACAGTTCTGAAGGCAAAAGGGGGTCCAACCCGGGACTACCAAGGTATACCTAAAAAAATGGCCAGTGAGTCTATACTTTTCAGCCACTCTCCTTCCACCTCACAGACTATGCACACACATACCAAGGTGTGTCCATGTATAACTTAATTTACTTAATATAACATTTATGCATTTTTAAATTTGTCAATAAAACATGTAATCAGATGTTTTTTTTCCTTTCATGAATATTAACAGTATTGATCTTTCATACCTCTACCAAGGAATGTGATGTCTAGATGTCTATAAAACTCCTACCTAAGGCTACAATTGAAACAGGCTCACCAAAATGTGACAATAACAGATTAGAAAAATTTTGCCTGGTTTGATGTTTCTTCATTGTAGGTGCAACATTCCGATTGTAGGGTCCAAATTTGGGAGAGGAGAGTTTGAAATCTAACTGCTTTAGCTCCCACGTTGCTCCATCTCCCCTCGTGAAGGAGAAGAGGTAGAGGAAGGGTGGGACATGAGCCACATGAATGAAAAATAATAAGAATAGTCCAAGGTAGCGCAAGGTTGAATGCTATACTAAACACCTGGTCTACATACAATGTAAAATTAATTCTCTTTCATTCCCCTCCCTCCTCTTCCACAATTAGCTTGAAGTTCCAACTACAGACAGACATTACATGTAATGTAGGTCAGGTTAGCATTCAAGGTAGCACCTACTTGTCATAAAGAAAAAGTAGCAAATTACATTTTATGACAGCGTTATTTTGTTATTTAAATGAATCTTTGGTTTAACTTGCAACAATAAATCATTTAGCTCTTACCTGTTCAAAAGAAACTTTGCCAACTCCTAATCAGTTTTAAGCCCGTGTAGCTCACAAAGCTCCCTCCAACGTTTTAAATCATCTCCAGTGTAAATTTTACTAGAAAGTTGTAAATGTCTCACGACAAGTTTTGTACACTTTTACACTGTTCAAACTTTCTTTGAGAAGTAGATAGTAGTCGAGGACTGGGTAACGTCGGTCCTTGTTTTGGTAACCCCACAGCATACATCCTGACTGATTAAGTGTTATGACTGGCACAGAGCCAAAACAAAAACGGGAGACCATACCAAAGTTTAAAATGCAAAAAAGGCACATTTATTGCAGATATAAGGTTAACAAAACCTATAAATGGAATAAAGACAAACTCAAATGTGCGTGATGAGGATAGGTCGAGGCCCAGCAGTAGAGCAGCCCAGACACACGCATCAAGGAGCATGGAGAAGACAACCAGAGAGACAGACCCCTTTCTCTCTCTCCTGGAAAGAGAGAACAGACAGCTTATATATGCTGTTCTCCGGATACACAGCACCCTAACCTGCACAGAGGAGTAGCAAAGGGCAAAGCAACACATTTAACCCAGCCCACAAGGCCTTGGGTTGTAATACTGAGGCAAATTTAGATAGTCAAATTTAAGCATTTATTTCAATTATTTTGGCAATTAAAAGTTATGGAATACACTTTAAAAGTTTGCACCATTCCTGCAATCATTGGCACATTTAAAATTCGGATCCATTCCTCTAAGTTACAGTTCTGTTGTTTATATTTCTGTGTTGGGGTTAAGTAGGATAACTTCTCTAATGGGCTGCTGTGAAATGAGTCATCTACCATCATTAAGTAGTAACAATCAATAGGGGTTACACAAAACAAATACCTTTTACACAGGTCAGCCTTTACTTTTGTTGGCCAAATTAAATTTAGCTTGTTTCTAGCCGTCTTACTAGTTATTACAGGGCTGTCATACAGGGGCTTTCCCATTGTGACTGACAGTGTTAGGTTTCAATTTATCTCCCCGCAGCTACCTTTCAACTTTTTAAGATTTTTGCAGAACAGATTTTGCCTTCATATTAAAAAAATGCACTTTTCTTGTAGAAAACATAATCAGGACAATTTTTTTAATGTTTCTGATGCCTCCGTTAACCTATGTTTGAAAGACAAATGTTCCACTGTGCAAAGACACATCAATCACCTATTGGTGCTTATTAACATTACACTACTTAGTCAGAATAAAAGCAAAATGCTATTTTTTTCTCTCTCCCCATTTTTACCCCATTGTGCCTTTTTATCAAAGCCCAAATAAAGCACATTGGGAATTAAAGAAGGAGCTCTGAGCTATTAGCTCGGAAGTCCAGGAGGAATTGCACTTTAGTGTGGAACAACCACATCTCTGGATGGAACAGCACTGTTTCACAGAAAAACAAGACGAAAGAGCAACTGTGCTTCCAAGAGAATGGATTATCTGTATTTTTGGTGTAGGTGTAATTTTTTCAGAAGAATCAAAAGCCATTACATAAAGAGTTTTTGGATCATAAAATCATGACACTCAGCATAGAATTCTCCCAAAACTGTATTACTATGCTTGAGGGAGCTTATTCTGTGAAGAGTTCTTAGTTCCAGGTGATGATAATGGAATGTTGCTAGTCACAGCATGTAATTTAACATCTTTTTTTTCTTAGCAAGTGACAATGTGGTAATTAATGAGCCTGAGTATTAATTGTTGGCAGGTGTATTTTTGAACTTTAACTCCCACGCTTTCAGTCTTTATGCTACACAAAGTAACCACTCTCTGCCTGTAGCTTCACCGTTTGTGCACAGTGTTTAAGAACAGTATTAATATGCTAAAGCAAAGTTGTGTAAATTGAAGGATATTAGAAACAGCAATATCAGAGCACAAAACAAAAACTTTGGCATCGCTGCTGTTATTTTTTTTAAGTCTTGTCATTTTACTACATGACCCTGCCTGAAAGATGACAGAATTCAAAACTTGTCAAACAACATTTCATTTAAATCAACATTTCATACTTAACAGTGAACGTGAAAAAACTCAAAATCACATGAGGACCTTGATCTGCTGGAAGACCTATATTTTGGGGTTTGGGTTACATCAGTTTCCACAGGGCCATATCATCAGAAATACGCTAAGTTGTCTGGCTATCACACAGTGTCTGAACTTCAAACAAAGAGTCTGAATAGAAAGTTCAAATTCTATATGAAAGTTTCCTTGATCTTGTCAGCATGTGAAGCTGATAATGAAAGGACCACAACCTCATTGGAACAATGCAGTCCCATTTGATTTAAGAAATTTAGGTAAAAAATGTTAAAAACAAATAGGAGTACCATTCTGCTTGCTTTTCACAAACAGATTTGATCAAAATAACTGCATGTCTGGGCAGTTGTATTTCAGAAAGTTAACATAAAACATCAATGTGTGTTTAAATTTGGGCAAATGAAAATTCACCACTCATGATGGAAGAAGGTGAATCAGCATGTTGCATGCCTTGCAAAAATATGCATACTCCTTGAAATTTCACTTTCTAACATCTTTTTACATAACACAATCCACAGTGTATTTTATTGTGACTATGTAGAAAACCAACAAAAAAAGTGTTGTGAAGAGGAAGGAAAATTAAACCGTTCTCACAATGTTTTACAAAACTAAGCCACTCTAACTCTAAGCTTTATCAAAAATGAAGGTTTTAAGCCTAGCCTTAAAAGTAGACAGGGTGTCTGCCTCATGGACTAAAACTGAGAGCTAGTTCCACAGGAGAGGAGCCTGATAACTAAATGATCTGCCTCCCATTTGTTGGGACCCAGCCATGGGTTACAACATTGAAGGCCAGTAAGAACTTTCTGGAACTTACAAAATAAATCGCATTAACCTACTTCCAGCACAGCCAAGAGGGGTAAGAGCAGACTTCCCGTGACGTCACTATTTGAATAAAAATCCAGCGTTCCAACAAACAGACCTCTTCCACACAGGTCCCCAGCGGAGCTGGAAGGAGAGACACTGCGCTAATGTCTCCTTGCTGGCAAGCAGACATGACTCTTCAGCTTGGATCCAAAAGTAACTACGATCACATGCAACGAAGTTAAGTAATGATTTGTTGTAGGAGTATCTGGCATTCATTCATATTGTTGAGCAGAGCTTCAGGCCCTGCCCCTTTCTGGCTGAGTGCAGGTCTGGGTGTGTCTCCCACCCTGGTGGCAGCAGCCTGTTTGCTCCAGGTGGAGATGATTAAATGAATTGTTTGAAGGTACTCACTAACACAGGAGCTGCTGACAATGTGTGAAAGAGGTGCTGGAAAATGGACACTGCAGGATTGAGAAAGCTTGTTTCAAGGAAAGGAAGGAGCTGCAGACTGTACTTGACCATATGTAGAAACTGATATTTAATGCTTTAAATATGTTTGATTTTTGAGTGTTTAATTTGGGACGTTATACTTAGTTTCAAGAATTTATCATTTAAAAGCCAATTAATTTTGATCATAGTTAAATTTGGTTTATTGGGTTTTGCTTAACCCTTGTGTTTTCTGTGTTTTAAGGTTTTTCACCTATTGTGGCCTTGACAACTTTCAAAATAAAAGAAAAAAATAATTGATTCTTGGTCATTAAGTGAAGTCCAGTTCAAAGTCTTCTGAAGCAAGCTGCCTTTTCAAGTGGGGGAAACCTGCAGTTTAAACCCAAAAAGTGGGAACCACTTGACACATAAAGGGTGTAATAAGACAAGCGTGACTTGACTTTTCTTCTGAGGCCTCCAGAAGCAGCCCTAATCGAAGCAGATTTCCCCCTGGGCCTGGAAAAGAAGGCCGGGACCGCGTCGCACGCCTTCCTGCGTGGAAACCGAGTGTGCACGCCTTCCACATCCAGTTAGCGGGAGCTACCCCCCTGCAGTGCAGCCACTCAAGGAGCCAAATGTGCCTTTGTTTTACGGTTCGGCCGGGCCAGCCAAAAGCCCTTCCCTACAGCTATAGAGGTTAGCTGCAAGCTAACACTTTGTTCCGTGTGGAGTTTTTAAAGTTAAGACAAAGTTTATTGAAAGGGTACTAGATGAAGTGAGCTAATTAAACACCATTAAGACCCATTTATCAAATAAGGTTTTGTTCTTATTTAAAATATTTCTTTAAATGTTTTAAAAAGGCAGCTAATTAATCATTAAGAATTAGTAATCCAGAAGGTTTGTTTTATTCAGCAAATCATACTTTGTTATTTTATTAAACCGTTTTATCTGATCTTTCATTGTGAAAGTGTCATTGTTTTCGTTAAAGTTCTGACCCACATACAGAGAACACTCCGGAAGTAGAAAGAGTGAAATGATATTATATCACAAAGTAACCAGGAACAGAAATGGATGAAACTCCAACTGTAAGGGGAGAGGGGAAAGAGAACTGGTGAAAACAGGGAACAAACGTAACAGAGCGAATGACAAGAATTTCAGGTAGAGAAGTGAACGGCTTACTAAGTGGGTGCGGTCAGGTCGCCAGGGGTAGAGGGATTTGGGATCCAAGTTGTCGTAGCAGACTTTGTTCTGTTGGTTACTCAGGTGCTTCTTAGGTGAGCTTGGAGATGATTGAGTTCATTTGTGCTGTTACTTGCGTTGGAGGGTGGACAGGGTACGCTTAAGTCTTGGTCCTGGAGATGGAGGAAGTAGGTAACTGCCAGCTTGGTCAGCAATCCAAACGGGAACAATAGTTAGAAAACAAAGTCCTCAGAACGTAGGTCATTCAGAAAACTCTGAGACACGAAGTCAGTCGTCCAGGGACATAAACCCAAAGTTCAGATTTTTAGTCTGCGAAGGGACATAAACAAAGTTATCTCAGAGCAAAAGACAAAGCATAAACTTAGCATTGGCTGACCTTGTTACCACAGAAGGCAAACACTCTGACATTAAAGAGCTGGCAGCCTCTTGCTAAAGTACTCCTCCAAGCAATCAGCAGAATAAGTCGCACCTGTCCCCCAGCACACCTGAGAACTCCAGCACCACCTGGAACACTGAGCCAATGTTGCAAGCGGAATATACACACACACACACAAACACACACAACCCAGATCCTGACAGAATGGTTGTTTGAAGGTATACCAATTATTGCCTAAGTTAGTTCCAAGACTAACTTCATTTCCAGATCCTTTAAGAAAATCCTTGGTTCTCAAACATAAATAACATTGAATGGTAATGTTGCATCACTCTTTTGGTCATGGTTTTTAACCATCTTTGATTCACTTGTTTATATATTGTACATAGCCCATTAGTCTTGTTCTTTCATTCTGCTTGGTAGTTTAGTTGGATTGTTCTAGTGTAGAAAAGAGTTTGTTGATTGAAATATGTTTGACTTTGAGTTGACTTGACTTATTTAATTCTTGTATTTTAATTGTCTGAATTCATTGTGTGTACAGAGTTTGCTGTTCAATAATGACAGAGCTTGGCTCATCCCTTTCAATTTTCTTCTAATACCGCCTTATTGGGCTGGTATTTATAGGACAACCGTTAACAGACCAAAATCTAATTTAATAAAATAAAGTAATTTTAAATAGTAAATGATATATTCATAATCACACATACTTCTAGAGACTGTAGGAACCACCAGTAAGCCTGCAGTCTGAGAGCGAAGTGCTCTGTTAGGACTATATGGAACAATCAGATCTCTCATGTATAATGGAGCTTGATGATTAAGGGTTTTATATGTAAGGATTTTAAATTCTATTCTGGATTTAACAGGGAGCCAGTGAAGGGAAACTAAAAGAGAAATGTGATCCCTTTAATTTTAACTACAGCTACCTTAAAAGCCTGTGGAACATATTTACTAAGGATACATTAATCATATCTAAAATGAGGGTGGTAATCAAAGGGAACACTTCCTTAAATCATTTGGATCTAACATACAAGTTGAAGGTTTAGATGAAGCTAAAATTTTTGAAAACTCGGGAATTCATTCAGTTCTCAAAAAAAAAGTGCAGTTCTCTTGAGACATTTTGGCCAATCAACATACTGTCATAATGCTGGTTCAGACTCTGATACACACAACCACAAGAGGCAAAGAGAAAGTTTTGACAACAATTTATTTTCACACTGTTGAAGCTAGGATGAACGAGAACCAGGAACTAGGTAAGCGGGTCAATTCCGGAGTTATCTGGACGGGCACAAAAAACAAGTTTAGCTGGATCCAGACTCAAGGGGGAAAAAAACAGAAGATCGTGGTGATAGTGATTAGTTTGATGGACTTACTGAGTGAGAGGCTGGATAAGGAGGTAGGGGGATAAAGTCTTTCCCCACAGCATCTCTGGTTGGCAGGCAGTGAGCCAGCTGGTACCTGATCTCCAGTTAGAAAAAAACTGTCCTTTCCTCCGTGGGGAAAAGGCGAGCGATGGAGGGTGGACAGGCAGGTGAATGTTCCCTTGGGTTGAGTCCGACGGTTCTTCTTGAGAGGATGGGTTTGGAGGTAGTGAGCAGGGACCATGAGTCAGAGAGGCGTCACGTTTCTGAGTTTCCACTCTCCTTAAAAAAAAACGCGATTCAGGGATAAGCAGGCGCAGGTTACTCCATGAGAACCCGGACTGGGCAGGATCTGTTGGACAGGGAAAGACAATGAAATTATTAGTTTCCTGGGAAACCTCAAACTGCATTAAAGCAGGAATCTAGCCTTTTACCACTGAGTGAACACAACTGGCTGACACCTTCCCTAGGTCCTCCACTCCTTAAAAACCCAGCTGATTGCTGTCAGGATGAGGAACACCTGTGCAGAAGCACCTCCCCGTCACACCTTAAAGGAAAAAAAAGAAAAAGCAAAAAGCACAGCAAGGTCCAGCACAGCACATAACCTGCACACAAACACTGTGGTGGTTGACACATACTGTCTGGAGTAAATGACTTTTTAATCATCTTTTCTGCTAGGACAGAGATTTTTGTTCCGAATAAAGGCTCTGAGACCACCAAGAAAAAAGTGGCTTTCCTCAATCCTATAAAAACTCCGATTTTAAGCTTTATCACAATTCTTCTGAACTATATCATAAAGACATTTAGACCCTTGTCTATTTCACAATTGATTGTTATTTATAAATTTAATGTTATTAAAATTAGGCTGGCCTGCAGAGCCATGATTTATTGATTTATACAAGTATTGATGCACTCATAACCAGCACTCAGAGTTCATGTTGTGAGGGAGGCTTTAGGAGCTTTGTAGCACAATTTGAAGCAAATATGTGAGTTTTGTGAACTATATGGATATTAATAGCATGTTTTGCATGTGTTTGTGCATGAAAACAATCACAGTTAAATACCTTCAGTGGCCTGCAATGAATTTCTGTGTCACTAATTTAGCTATTCTATAGCAATCATCCTGAAATGTGTATGTTAAACGATTTTAATAAACAAATTAACAAATTAATTAGTTGCAAAAGTTGCCTTTCTCACCTAAAAAACTTTTTACTTTAAAAAAATAGGGAAATATAGAGCAGTTACAGAATAAAGGCTTTATACAGGCTGGCAGGTGCAGACCACACATGGACATACACACACACATTTGCATGTGCTTGTATGTGTGTCCATGACAGACTGTGTGTCTGGAGGCCTTCGTCCTCTTCTTCTCTTCTCTCTAGGCAGAAGACCCATGTCTTGCCTGCCATTTCTCAGTCTGACAGCTGAGAGTTAGACAGCAAACCAAGACAAGAAGAAGAAAGTGGAAAAAAGCAGGGACAGAGGTTGCATGTTTAAAAGGAGAAACAGAAGAAATTGGAACAGAATACTCCATGCAGACAAGTTAAGTATCTCTAAATCTTTTTCCAATCTGCTCCTTTAAGGGGGACCAGGTGTTCTTCTGTGGGGGCATGACTAAAAGCTTACTTTCATGTTCTCTTGGCATCTTTGCACCTGCTTTCATGGGGCTGGTATAGGTGCCGAGAGGGCAGATAGAAGGCACAAGATAAGGTAGGTCTACAGAGGTTACAAGCTTTGTTGTTACACCACCAGGCAGCAGACCTCTTTGCCCTCTTGAACACCCTCTCACTTCGCCCGACACATCTCACTGCGATGAATGCCAGGCTTTGAGTTAGCAACATGTGCATTTCTCTTTTCCCTGCACTAAACTTTCTCTCTTTTTTCCAGCAGATAAGGTTTTATTTCTGTTAAGCCATGTATGTCTCTGTTTCAGTCAAACCGGAAGTAAATCTATTTTGTGTTACTTACAATTATATTTGTTTTTATTGCATTGAGGTTCAGTCTTAATTTATTAATGAGTTGTTTTCTATTTCTACTTTGACTTCAGTTGTTTTCTATTTCTATTTAATGCTGCACATAAAAGTATTAAACTAGCTCTATTTTTATAGCTCTATTTTGTAGCTCTATTTTGTAGGTGTAATGTAATGGCACTATTTAATGTGGATGGATACGTGGGGTAGAAACCGGAAGTGTTAAGGAGGTTGAGAAGAACTAAGGGGAGTTATTGTACTGTTCTGTGGTCTGTAACGTGTTGGTGTTATGTTCAACATTAAAGAGCATAAAGAAACCTTGGCGACATCCTTGACTATACATAACACTACATGGTGTCAGAAGACGTCCGAAGATGGCGAAGTTCCCACCTCCAGAAGCTTTTGATTTTTCATGGCCGGAGCAGTGGCCCGAATGGCGGCATCGATTTCAGCGCTACCGGGTAGCCACGAAGCTGAATCTAGAAGACGGCGCGATCCAGGTCTGTACGTTGCTTTATTCACTCGGGAAGGAAGCGGAACAAGTGTATAGGACGTTCACATTCGAAGACGGGGACGAAGAGGAGGATTATGAGATAGTTTTAAATCAACTAGACAACTACTTTATCCCTAAAGTCAACACAATACATGAAAGAGCTCGGTTCCATCAGCGCACTCAGAGGTCGGGGGAGACCGCGGAGGAATACATACGTACTCTCCATGAGTTAGCAGACACTTGGGATTTTGGTGATGTTAAGGAAGAAAATATCTGCGACAGATTGGTCATAGGGATACTTGACAAAGAGATGTCCGAGAAGTTGCAAATGATGCCTGACTTGACCCTCAGTAAAGCGGTGGAGCTGGTGAGACAGTCAGAGCAAGTGAAACAGCATGTAAGCGAGCAAGGAGCTAGTGCTTGTGCTAATCTAAGTGAAGTGGGCTACAAGCGCCAGCAATGCAGGGACAAGCCGACAGACAGTGAAAGCCATGCAAACAAAACACAGAATCCAGGAGTCAAACCAAAACACTATCAAAATGTTAATAAATGTCGCAAGTGCACAAGATGTGGTCGAGTACATCCAAAGCATGATAAATGTCCAGCTAGGAACGCTGAGGGTCAGAGCTGTAAAAAACTGGGGGGGGGGGGGGGGGGGGGGGTTTACTCCAAGATCATCACAGACAGTTAAAGCCAGTGAGCTTCTGTTCCAAAACACTCACGGATGCAGAGCAACGATATGCACAAATAGAAAAGGAGTGTCTCGCAGCAGTCTGGGCATGTGAGATATTCAGCAGATACCTTTATGGATTGAACTCCTTCACCTTACAAAGTGACCACAAGCCACTTATACCTCTCATAAACAGCAAAGATCTTCACTCAGTGCCACTGAGATGTCAGAGACTTTTGTTGAGAATGATGCGATACAACCCCACAGCTGTCTATGTGCCGGGGAAAGAACTTATAGTCGCAGATGCTCTTTGACGTCACCCACAGGCGTCCGTATCTCACGAAGTAGTGGAACTGCTGGAGGAAATGTAAGCATATGAAGATGCAACACAACGCTCTTGGCCCATTTCCCCCACGAAGCTGAACTTGGTCAAACTACACACACAGCAGGATGAAACCCTTCAAAAGGTGCAAACCTACTTGCAGGCAGGCTGGCCTAAATACGCAACTAAGGTGCCAGACCAGGTGAGACCATATTACATCAACAGACATTCTCTTACCATGTCAAAAGGCCTGTTGCTGTATAACGACAGAATTGTTATACCAGAACAGTTAAGACCTGAGATTCTACAGCGCATTCACGAATGACACCAAGGCATAGTGAAATGCAGAGAATAGCTAAATGTAGTGTATGGTGGCCAGGATTAAGCAGGGAAATAATTCAAATAGTTACCGCTTGTGCATATTGCCAAGAGTTGAAACCTACTCAGAGGAGAGAACCATTGCTTACTGCCACACTGCCTAGTCGACCATGGGAGAGAATAGCAGCAGACATTTGTGAGCTGAACAAACAGAACTACTTAGTTGTAGTACACTACTTTTCTCGATATATTGAGTTAGCTCACCTCAAGAACATGTCAAGTGAAACCACAGTTGCTAACCTGAAAAACATTTGTGCAAGATAGGGCTGCCCAGATGAACTGGTTACAGATAATGGTCCACAATTCCCAGGGAGACTCTTTGAACAGTTTGTTAAGGACTATGACATTAAGCACACTAGCACAAGTCCCCACTACCCACAGGCAAATGGTGAGGCTGAGAGAGCTGTCCAGACAGCTAAGCGAATCTTGAGACAGACAGATCCTTTCTTGGCCCTCATGACATATAGATCAACTCCCATACAAGCAACTGGTGTGAGTCCAGCCCAACTTATGTTGGGGAGGCAGATTAGGACCACAGTGCCGATGTTGGAGACAAAGTTGTAGCCTGCATGGCCGGACCTACAGCTCATCAAATCAACTGATGGGAAAACAAAAGAGAACTATGCAGTTTTTACAACAACAGATATGGTGTCAGACAATTACCAGAACTACAACCAGGAATCAGCGTCTCAGTGAAACTGGACAGGCAAAAGGGTTGGACGGAACCAGCTACTGTCCTACAAAAGTGCAGCTCGCCGCGATCATACCTTGTCCAAACTGATTCAGGGGTTGTGAGGAGGAACCGCCGACACCTGAGACCCATCCTCAGCAAACCGCCTACTCCTGCAACAGAAGGGTCGCCAGGGGTTCGGAGTGAAAAGGAGACACACTCACCTCCTCCGGTTGAACCAGAGCGTGACCCTCCTGATCCCATTAATCATAGCTTGCCTATAACTCGAATTCGTTCAACTTCTAGTGGCAGAGTTGTTAGATTGCCTAAAAAATATGCTGATTATGCTAAGTGAAGAGGTTGTTCAGTTATTTTGACCTGACCATTTATGAGCATGATTGTGCAGGTATTCTGAGAAAGTCCTGTTGGGCTCATGTTATATATATGTTTTTTTGTTGTTGTTTGGCTAAGGTGTTTTAGCATCTCATACACTGTACTACCCGAGGGAAAAGAAAGAAAACAATGTTTGTGTATTCCTCTGTCTTGAAAGACTCAAAGAAAGGGTGATGTAATTTAATGGCACTATTTAATGTGGATGGATACGTGGCTTAGAAACCGGAAGTGTTAATAAGGTTGAGAAGAACCAGGGGAGTTATTGTACTGTTCTGTGGTCTGTAACGTGTTGGTCTTATGTTCGACATTAAAGTGTATAAAGAAACCTTGGCGACATCCTTTACTCTACATAACACTACAGTAGGCAGCCAACTCTCGCTCTCGGCACGTTTGTTTTTCTATAGTAGTCATCCAGACTATGTGGTCCGCCTGTTAGTTTCTGACAGCCATGTTGCGTCAGTGCTGGAGGCAAAGATTTTTCCTCCACTGGGTTGTTCCCCCCTTTAGGTCAAGGCTTGACTCAGAGGCCTGATTCTGTCACCCCAGGTTACCAGCTCAACACTTCCTGTTCTGAATGTGAAATGAGAGGGTAGCTGGAGTAAAAACATTTCAGGTGCTTTTTACTGGTAAAGAGGAGCTGGAAAAATGATTGTAATGCTCAAATGTTATATTTACTTTTATTTTTATGCTATAGTATGACAGAGCCCACAGGAGTGACACCCGTCAAATGTAATATGTCATCAACAGCAAAAATAAAATGGTAACAAATGTTAATAGCATATCCTTTTTCACAATAGTTTATAACAATAACAGAAACATGTAAAAAGAAAGTGAATATATAATAAAAAATAAATGAAATATATAACCTACATAATGTTTTGCTTTTATCCAATAAATATGGATTTTGTTTTAGTTTGTTTATTTTTTATTTTTGTTTTCTAAATATTTCCCCTGGAATGTTTCTTTGGTGTTGAGATCCAAGTCTTTGAACTTGGCAGGTGTCCTCACCATCACCCTATTCTTTAAGTTCCTCCAAAGATTCTCTATCACATTAAATTTGGTACTCTGGCTGGTCACACCAAAGTATTGAAATTATTTCCAGTCAGGAAGAAACATGTTTTTAAAAGTAAAAGAATGCTTTAAACATAAAGCTGTTGAGGGTATGAACACATCTGGGATAAACTGCCTTTTTGGATGTTTTAATATTTTATTTGTTTATTTTATTTTTTATAGAATTTTTCCTTATTCTGCTGGAAGCCATAATTTTATAAATGCGTTCACCATTTCAGTTTAATAGATAAAATTGTACTTTTCACAAAATGTTTTATTACTTATTGAAAGAAATATAAACATGTTTAGGGTCCGAAAGCTTCAACAAAAATTAGATTTTTTTTTGGAAAAAGAACCTGCATAATCTAAAGAGTAAGACCTTGAATTAAAAATTTAACAAATATTAAGAAAAGAAAGTTATTTTAATAAAGAAAATAAGAAAAAATTCCAAATTCGTGAACAGGAACCAGGCAGAGCAACGGGAGCCACAAGGAGCAAAAAACCACGGACCATAAGGCAGAACAATGGACATGAAGCAGGAAGGCAAACAGGGAAACCAGCAAAGAACAATGACAACCAAACAGATTATATACAGAAAGAGAGTAAAGAGAAAGGCGGGACAAGCAGGTGAGGTAATCAGGTGAGTATAAGAAACAGCTGAGACCAATGAAAGCTGAGGGAGAGAAGAGTAATGAGCAGAATAAGAGCAAGGAAAGAGACACAAGGAAGGCTATCTAACAGCATAATACAAAAATGCACATATATACTAAAATAAAGCAGGACTTTGTTTAATGCCCGAGACGTGGTAGTTTGTTGCCTAAAACCTCAGTCTTTTTGCGCTCTCACCAAAGTGCCAGTAAATTCCCAAATGAGGTTAGCAAATTCCACACATTAACATTTGTGATGTTAGAACAGAAAAAGAAATCTGATATATCTTAATCAGTTTGCATGTAGGTAGCATCTTATGGTGAGGCCCAAGATGCCACTCTTGCTGAAGTTCTCAAACTGGGTGCTAGGGAGAATTTGTTTTACCTCCCTTACCATCATGCTTACTGTGCATGGTGGCAAGACATTATTACTTTGATTGTACATACTGTAAGGTTTAGGCAATACCTATTTTCAGTTTCCTGAGAAGTAAAAATCAACATACAGTCATATACAATAAATCAGAATATGCTTTCCGATGAGTCTTGCTTGTCAGATTAAAAGGACCTTTTGAAAATAGCAACCTTTCAGCAGGTATTGAAATGCTTTTCATTAAGCCCACGTTTCTGTATTAATTGTTTTTTTTCTTTTTTATTGATCGGCTGTAATATTCTTGTGACATAGGGTGGAACAAGTGTCAAGGAAAGTATACAACATAAGCAGACATTTTGAGCTTCTTCTTCATTGATTTTATTCAAGAAATCTTCATTTCTGCCAGGTTTGTTTCAAATGAAAAAAGATGCCTACTTGTCTATCACAATTTTCCATCTTAAGCTCCAATTTACCAAAAGCATACTAGTTTTATACAGGACTAAAACACACATAAACCTCATCAGTATACACCATTAGCAAATAGGTTAAACTAAACAAATATTTCAAACAAAGTAACAGGAATACGATCTTCTGATCTACATCTAACTAAATGGTTTGCAAAACACAACATTCATAGACTGCAGCTCAAAAGGTTGCTTTAAAGAAAATAAATAATACTATACAAAAAAGAAAACCCTGCTTTTGGCTGTACCCAGTGATGCAATCAGTGACACCATGAATGTATATACAAACACCATGAATGTATATACAAACAAGAAGTGCTGGGCTGGCATTTCACACCTGTCCTGGACGTAGGATCTGAGCAAAAGGGACAAACAATGATGAGTGTATACAAAGATACATTAAGAGGAATTATTTACCTTTAACAGGAGGAATGGGCCAGTGGCAAACGTTTAATGGACCAGTGGCAAATAAATACAGTCTCAACCACTTTGTCACAGTTCTAATTTTAAATGTTGTCTTTCTGTTAACTGTAACCAGAAAATCATTGTAATTAACAGAAATAAAGGCCTAAAACATCAGTCAGTGTGTAATCAATCTATGTAAGGTGTTTAACTTAGTGAACTGAGTTACTGAAATACATGAACTTTTTAATAATATTCTAATTTATTGAATATGACATCTACATCTGCATACCTTGAATTGCATGTTCTCTGTTTAATTTTTTGTTGCTTTCATTTTTGTTTTTCATATCTATGTATGGCTATCAGAAATGGGCCTCCTGTCATGTCTTATTTATACCCCAAGGAATCAATTGCAATATTTTAAAATAACAAAACTACTATTAATAAGCCTGAGTTTGTAGTTTTCCAACCCTTTTATGGGGAAAAGGATGAAGATGAAAGATGAGATGAACAAAGACATTGTTAGGGCATGGCTATTAGACCACATCATCAAAGAAATGCAGAACAATTTGCAAACTAAAATTTAGCTGCTCTTCGTCACAGTAGATAGCTGTTATTATAACACCTACTTCAATCACAGGGTGTCCCCAAACAGGTCAGTCTCAAAGACTTCATGTAGAGAAAGATGGCAAGCTATGACTTAAAGTTGACCAATTTTTATCTGTCATGGGTTCTAATTTGTTTTGAGGCAAGACATCTACTTCTTAGGACCAATCACTGCTTGCCCATAAACAATCATACTGCCAGGGTTAGCAGTGAGATGAGGTAAGCTGAATTAAATGAAAAGCTACAGGATACAGTTTATTGGGTGGAAAGATAGCAAGTACTCCCTAAAATGCACACAGAATATTTTTAGGTCAATAGGGCAGGAAGGCTGTGTCTCTGGTCAATAGGTTGTTGCAGATAAGAAAACAAAGAAAAAATAGCAGAAATAGGCATAGCTGGACACACTGTCATGGCTGTTTGCTCTGATCTGATGAGGTGGTTGGGGAATAAAGTCCAAGGATGTTAGTGTTTGTGTGAAAGTGCATGTGTGGGGTCAGGCTGACCGATGAGGTGGTGATGGTGAAACGTGATAGACTCTTTGAGAGAGGCTAATGGGGTCTCTTGAAATTCTTTTTACCCAGAGTAATGAAATGCATGTGCAAGGGGAAGAGTATGAGACAGGATCACAAGCTCTGACAGACAGGAGGGTCCCCTCACTTTTGCTTTAAGAAAAGGAAATGGACAAGATGATTAAGTTGATATGACTCTGAGCGCCTGGTTTACATTGGAACCATTGAGGATGTTGCAGCACATGTTGGGATTGTAGGTTTGAGAAACAGAAATACTGAACACATTAAATGTGTGGTTAAAGTGCCTTTCTCTGTTGCACATTGAGCAGCCACAATGCGATGACCCCAAAAACAGGAATGGTTTTGCAGGTAACCAGGGTCAGTGTCACTACTCGTAGCATGAGGCAATACCTGGACCCTACAGAGGTTTTACAGGCAGTCCAACTCCACCAGGATGGCAGGTTGATACATGCCAATGGCTGGAGGTTTGCTGTGTCGCCCAGCACAGTCTTAAGATCATGGAGGAGATTCCAGGTGACAGGCATTTACTCTAAGAGAGCTGAACAGAGCCATCAGAGGTATCTGCTCCTTTGTGCAAGGAGGAACAGTACTGCCAGAGCTCTTCGAAGTTACATACAGCAAGCCACTGGTGTGAATGTGTCTGATCAAACCATTAGTAACAGACTTCATGAGGGTGGCCTGAGGGCCTGACATTCTTCCGCAAGGCCTTGCGCTCAGGCCCTGGCACCATGGAGTTCTACTGGCATTTGCCAAAGAAACACCAGAATTGGCAGATTCGGCACTGGTGCCCTGTTCTTTTCACATATGAGAGCAGGTTCACTCTGATCTCATGTGACAGATATGAAAGGATCTGGAGAAGCTGCGGTGAAAGTTATGCTGCCTGCAACATTTTTCAGCATGATCGGTTTGGTGGTGGGTCAGTGTTAGTCTGGGGAGGCACATCCATGGAAAGACACACAGACCTCTGTATAATAAATGGGATGAAACCCTTGGACCCATTGTTAGACCCTACTGTGGTGCAGTGGGTTCTGGGTTCCTCCTGGTACATGATATTGCCTGGCTTCATGTGGCAAGAGGATGCAGGCACTTCCTGGAGAATGAAGGAATTGATAACATATCTGACACCACCAGGTTATACCTCAGACTGTCCAGGAGCTCAATGATGCCCTAGTCAAGATCGGGGAGGAGATACCCAATGACATTATCCATCATCTCATAAGGAGCATGCTCCCACATTGTCAGGCATGAATACAAGCACATGGGGGCCAACCAAACTCCTGAGTACACTTTGGAGTTGCTGCAATGACAGTTCAACAAATTGGACTACACTCAAAAACATAAACCAGGGCAGTTGTCCACTTTATGTTAACATTTCACTTCCAGTTAACACCTAAAAATGTCAGGGATCTGGGGTTGTTTTGTGTTTATGAGGCTTTCTGTTTTCACTCTGAGCTGCAGTTTCTCCGGGAGGGCGAGGCTGAGCAGTGTGCATCTGCACACCCGCTCCTAATCAATTTTGTTTGCTAAAGCATAAGAGGAGCTGGCTCCTGATCCTTCTTCGCCTGAGTGGCAACCCAAGTGGTACGTCTTGCCCTCTGAATATCTCAAGAGTAAGTTTCTTAGTGCTTTTTCTAGGCTAAAGCTAACCTTCTCTATCTACCCTCTTCAACGTTCCCTCCCAAGTTCTTCCTTGAACCGGTCTTTCTAAAAGACCACCTGGATTTCCACTTCTGACCACTTCATGTCAGTTACCTATGGACAACCACTTCCATGTTCAGCTGAGCTCCACTTACCCTCGGAACCACCACACTGACCTGTCCACCCTCCGACGCTCTCTACCGAACTGCTGTTGGAACGCAGCCCTCTGCACAAACCTCATCACTGGACCTGGCTCCCCTCTCCAACTCAGCTCTCTACAAAATGCTGGTAAGTTTATATTCTACTATTTCACATCAACATCCTCTCCCTCAAACAAATCCTTGTTTCATTTACAGTAAGCTGCTGTGGCACACACATCCCGGGACCCACCACTCAACTCTTTCTGTTCTCAATAAACATTTCAAACCTGCATAACCTCCTGAGAGTATTTTTTTGCATGTGGGCCAAAAAGCTTGTACAAGCTATGACAAAAAAGTTGTTTGTTGGATTAAATTGCTTTATTTCAGTAAATATGATCTTTTTTGCTTTTAACTAACATAATACAATTATGTGGAACTTGTTTCAGAATTTTTTTTTTTTTTTTTGAGCATACCCTGTCACAGTGATTCAGTTAAAATTTCGATGACTTCAGATTAAGGTCTTTGTGGGTTGTTAATTTTCATTTTCGTCAAATCGTTGCCAACCTTTTGTTCCTGAAACGTTACCCATTTCATATCGGTATGGAAATTTAGCATGTTTATTTTTTCCAAGATTGTTTCTTCGAAGTTTTCCTTTTTTTTTTTTTAAGCAGTGTACATGGTCAGGCATAACAGTACGACCAGCTGTCCAATTGGACGTTGTGCTCCTTTTTTTTTTTTTTTTTTTTTTTGCTGCCAAAAGCAGCTGAGGCAATGGCTTTGCTTGAACCCTAAAGGATATTGTGGGTTCTTGCCCCAAAATACAATGAAGAGATCCTTTAGATCCTAGTGGGATGGAGTCTCTGTGGATGTCTTGTATGTCCAGCGAAACCTGGCTCGCTCAACTGGATTCAGATTTGAGGAATTTGGAGGCCAACTTAAGACCTCCGTGAAAGGGAGTCAATGGTCTGCATGGTAGACAGGCATCCATGTGATCATGTGATTATAAAAGAAAATGTGATTAATCGGACCACACCACTCTTTTTCATCATTCGGTGGTCCAGTTCTAATTTTCAAGAGTCCATTGTTGGTGTTTTCAGTAACTATCATAACTAAACATCACCAAAAAGTCCTTTTGGAGTAATAAGGATATTGTTTTGCAAAGTAAAAATCTTCTGACCCCATTGCTATCACCCTGTTTTTCCCAATTAAATAGTTAAGCAAGTGGCCTCTTTCTTTAAAAGTTTCCCAGTCAATGAAAATAACTTTTTTCTGGGTGAGGTTTAAATCAGAAACCCAAAGGGCCCTAATTCACAAAGGCAACCACTAAATCAGTCATATGCACTGGTCACATGTATCTCTGCTCTTTAAAGAAGGGTATCTTGTGATGGAGACAAACTCAGTTCTGTTTTTAGGACATTAAGTATGGGATTGCTGTGTCTCCCACATGACCCCACATTTCACTTGCAGCTGATCCAGGACTCCTCTTCTTCTGCTTCCCCTGCTTATCTCTGTAAGCATATGCCAAGCCATCTGAAGATCACGCTGGAGTGAAGGGGTAGGATTGGGATTTTTTTAAGAGTTATTGGGGCCAGGGAATGTAGAAAGTAGAGCAAGGCCATGGTGATTACATCTTGAAATTCCATGACATTCTTTAAGGGCATCTGACTGTCTTAGAAAGAATGGGAACACAGAAAAAACAGAACAAAAAGTTCCTGCAATGGATTAAAGTAAATAAATAATCATTGCACTTCTGTAGAAAATATAACATACACCACCGGTGAAAAGTTTTAGATACACTTTCTCATGTTTCATGACTATTTACATTGTAGATTCTCACCAAAGGCAACAAAACTCAATGAACACACATGGAAATTATATAGTAAACAAAATGTGTGAAATAATAATAATCCCCCCCTCCCCTTTGCTTTGATTACTGCTTTGCACCTTTAACATTCTCTCCCTATATTTCAGTCATCACTGCAAAGACGCGGCTACTTTAAGGAATCTAAAATATAACATAATTAAAGTTCTTATACAATTTTTCGTTTGCTACATAATCCATATGTGTTCATTCACAGTTTTCATTCCTTTAGTGAGAATCTACGTACAATGTCAATAAAACATAAAGAAAACCATTAAATGAGAAAGTGTGTAAAACTGAACTGGTAGTGTATGTGAAAAGGGATCTATGTTGTATACTTTACAAATTTAAAATTACTTTCTACTGTTTTAATCGAAATTTTATTCATTCACTATAGAATTTTATACATTTTAGGTGAAAACATTTAGTTATCAGCAAAACGTGGAATTCAGAAAAAAATAAAAAAATAAAAAGAAATTTTGAAAAAAGCCACATGGCCATTAAAATGCAAACAGGATTCTAATCTGTGATTGTAAACCTGGTGAACAATACATGACACCTTTTCAAGATGAATACAACAAAACACACTTAAGAAAATTTTAATAACACTGTTTATTTATCACCACTATACCTGTGTCTATGTGATTGTGTGTGTGTTTATATGTGTGTATTTGCATGTATGTGCAATATTCATCGATATGTTTAACCAGTTTCTGTGTTATGCTCATGTCTTACTTATATGATTGTAAACTGTTTGAAATCTTGCTGGATTGTGACAGTTTCCCATCCTGTACATCATCAAATATTCTGCTAGGAAAAATACAATACAGGACATAACAACTTAAACTGTGTCTTTGCAGATCACCACAAGGCCTGGCATATGTAAACGCTAAAAGTAACATTCAAATAAAAATATTAACTTAACTGCTGGTTGGTGTAGCTTTTAGCTTTTGAGGCTAAGCACTCCTTTAAATAAAACAATACACGTCTTGATTTTGTAGCACTTTGTATTATTAGATTGAGAGACATAATGAAGTGTAAAAACTAATCAATGGTTACACAGTTTTCAGAAAAAGTATATTGTGTGTATATATATATATATATAGTTTTATGTATATATATATAGATTTATATTCATTTATAAGCTTTTAAAATAGCACAGTAAACACTTTGCACACATGATAAAAACCACTGAGTGTGTCTGATTGATTTTTTTATAGGTCAATGGCATCAGGAGAACTAATCCCTGTGATGGGTCATTACACTTGCTTTGCTGTCAGCTCAGGAAGGAACTGAAGAAACAATAAAAAGCATTTTAAAAGTATGAACAAACGTGAAACATTCATTTTCTGATACGTTATTTCTAAACTCAAAAATGAGATTCAACATTAACACAGTGATTCGTCCAAATCTCCTTCCTGAAGTGGCTAGCGAAGCTTGAAAAAGGACTGAACCCAACTTTGGACCACAAGTGCCTGTCTGGAACTGTGAGTTTGAATATTCTAGAGTCTGCACACTTGAACCATACAGAAAGAAGAACAGAAACAAAAAAAGAGAAGGTATATAAAGACAATCAAGTCAAAAAACCGGAGATACAGAATCTATTGTACTGCACTTGTTAGCTTTTTTTTTATTCCTGTACATTACCTACTCCTTCGCTCTTTTTCTCGCTTCTTCTGCTCGCTCAGTCTTTTATTGTCAGTCTCCTTCCCCCCCCCAAAACAGTCTCTGTACAGCCGGCTTAGTGGTGATCATAGAAATAGCTAAAGGGTTCAGTGTGACATTGGTTGAAGTTTGTACAGATACATTTTCTCTTGATGTAAACAGGCACACACAAATTTCTAGAGGCTAATCCCCTCTCAGGCAGGGGTGGAAATAACACCTCTCTAATTTAATTAGTCCCCTTTTGTCTTACTCACTTTAATATTTCAATTCATTCACTCTGTAATCTTATACCATTAGAATCTTCATGTGGTCAAGAGTTTCATGCCAGTCTCAGTCCTGCTGAGAGAATTAAGGCCTTGAATTGCTCCTCGGGTATCAAGAGGTTTACAGCTACTCCGTAATTATTTCTCCTTTTTTTCTTCCTCTGCAGCCACCCCAAAGGTTCCGTTACAGTTCGTCACAGGGAGAAAATAAAGTATAGCCAAGGTTGCTGTCGTCCAGGTTGCCATTTGTTATAGTTTTGTTTCACTGTCTTTAGCATCAGTGTTGATGGTGTAGTACATAAATTCAAGCTGTCTCCGACAGGTCTACGTGGAATGAGCTAGCAAATCCTTTTGCGGGCTGAAAAGAAAGAGAACACACATTCGTTAAGACAAATTAAACCTTTTTTTTTCTCTTGAGGCTTTTTAGTGGCACGATCAACGTTTCTTGAAGGATACATGCCACAAAGGACTGTGTGGAGTTATTTATACACCCTAATCGCTGGTCTTTACAGCATACTATTGTAAAGCTATTTTGGGAGTGGAGTGAAAACACGTCCATCAGTGAGGATAAATTGTCAAACTCTTGTGACTGCTTAATGCATGCATAACAGATACAAAGACTTCTAATTGCTTCATCAATTATCAATAAATGGTCATTAAACGTTTACTAATTCTTTCACAATGCAATCCTGATGATCAGAGGATTGCCTCAGTAGTGTTCACAGCTATTTTTAAATGCAAAACATGACACCTATGGTTCATAGAGGCTCGGTTTTGGTTGATTGGGACTGCCTTTTACTCATGAGGTCAGAAAAATTTGAGAAATTTTGGACCACGTTCAAGGCAGATATCATGAGCAGAAGACAATTATATTTTTAGCAAAAAAGACCGTAAAACCTAAATGCTAAATACCAATTACTTTTCACACAACCTGATGTGCAAGAGGAGGATTGCTTGTCTCTGCTAAGTCACAAAAAAGAAGAGAAAACAGGTTATTGTGCTTATCATTTACCTGTGAAACAGCCCACAGCCAGCATGCAGGATCATGGATGAAGGTGGATTACATGGTGTTAAGTTGACTGGAAACGACTTCCCCATTGAATGTGTGTATCAAATCTATGCTTTGGAGCTAATAGAATATTCATGTAATGTGGGAGCTTTAAAAGAAATTGAGGGCAGCTTGAAACATACTGCTCAACTTCTTTTTTTTCCATTCGCTTATTTGGAAATGGAAATCCACATTTTCATTCCAATGAGAAATCACAAATTTTTTCTGGCCAAAGTAAAGCCACTTTATACTGTGCTTATTTCCAACTATGGAAAAAATAGTAAAACTTTTCTAACTGGAAAATCTTGAACCCGTGGTGTAAGGTCTTCCTCACCATCCCTCTTTATGTCAGGTATTGATCCATAAGTAAGCAAGTATAGACACTTGGGCTGCTTTTCAGAGCAAAATAGACTTACTCCTTGTAAAGAAGAAAAAGTGTGGGTTGTGCCCTTCACCTCTTGAGCTATTCAGTAGGGAAGTCAGAATGCTCATGCTCAAAAATGTTGATGGAAAATGGAGGAAATATGTCATCTACATTATAAGGCAATCTGTCTTGTACTTCCTTTTCTTTGTGTTCAGTCAATTTCAAGTATTCAGTTGCAAGTACAGATCCGTCTCAATAAATGAGAATCATCAAAAAGTTAATTTATTTGAGTAGTTCAGTCCAACACTTGAAACTCATTAATTACACACAGTGCAATATAATTCAAACATTTATTTAATTATCTGCTTATGTTGATGATTATGGCTTACAGTAAATGGAAATTTTCTTTTCAGTTACCCTAAAAATTGAAATATTACACAAGACCAATAAACGTGATTTTAATAGAAATGCTATGTTATGAACATGTTATAGCCTACACTTGTCTACACTGTAGAGTTGCACAAGTCTCAGGGAATTCTGAAGTCTTTGAATAATTGTGAAATAAAGTCCATTCAAGAATTTGTGGGATATCCACAAGGCATAGACTGAGGCTCCAGTCATGGCTGCAAAAGCCACCACACACAGATGTATCCAGGACATAGGGTACAGCTGTTGCATCTATAAGTGTTAAGCTAGAAACAACATCAGCAGGGTTTTTTTTTGGACGGTTGCTCAGTGGTCCAAAGTTCTCTTTTTTTCCATTAATTTTCTATACCGGCTTAATCATTCCAGGCAATGGGGGTTGGCGCCTTTCTATAGGAGTCAATAGGCAATAGACTGGACAGGTTGTCAGTACATCACAGGCATATCACTGAGACCTAAGAGCAGTTTTGAAAGGGCAATTGACCTAATGTGCATTATCTTTGGATTATGGGAGAAACCCAGAACACATGGACAGAACCTACCTACACACAGAGAGAAAATGCACTCTCCAAGCAGAAAGGCTCTTGTCACAAGGCCTTCTTGCTGCAAAGCAACAGTGCTAAAATCTCTACCATTTATTCTTTTTAAAGAAGAAAATAATCTTTTACATTGAGGCCCAGAATCCATGTCCAGTGTGAAGTTGTCACACTCAGTGGCAATTTGGTGATCAGTGTCATCTGCTAGTGTTGGTCTACTGTGTTTTAATAGGTCAAAATTCAGTGCAGATATCAATAAGGAAGTTTTCCAGCACTTACAACTCCCCTCTGCTTACAAGTTTAATGGAAAGGCTGATTTCACTTTGTAGCTGGACCTGGCACTGCCAAGAATACAGAGAATTGCTTTATTGACCATTGTATCACTATGCCTGACTGGCCAACCTGACCAAAGCCTCATTCAGAATCTATAAAGTACTGTCAAGAGGAAGATGAGAGACACCCGATGCTATTAAAGCAACCTAGGCTTCCCTAAATCAGTAGAGCCACAGGTTTATCACCTCCATGCATCACAACAATGGGTGCAATATTTCATTTAAAAGAAGTTCCAATCATATACTTCATATACTTTACAGTACATGTACTATATATTCTAATTTTCTGAGAAACTAAATTTAGAATTTTCATTATCTGTAAACCATGATCATTGATTGACCTAAAGAAATGCTTGAAATATATCACTCTTTGAGTTGAGATGAGTTTCAGCACTAGAGTTTCATCACTGAAATAAATAACTTTTTAATGATATTGTAACTTATTGAGATGATCCTGTATGTCAGTGTGTATTTTGTACATGATTCATGCAAGTGTTGGTGACCTTTACAGATATGAGCATCAGATAGGAAGGATTTTAAAGGGAGGGATAATTTAGAGAAAAACAAAACTAAAAAAATGTGGCCACAGCAGAATAGCATGAGTCAAATTTATTTTTTGTTTATTTTAAAATAAGTCCCATGTTTACAGGCAGCATTTAGGTGTTATGTAAGGGCTAGGTTAGGTTAAAAATTTATGTAGGTTTTGGAGAACAGGGATAAGCAAATAAAACATTTTACACTTGAAAAAAGGTAAATCATAAATCACAAAAAATGTAAAATGTACTGAGACAAAATACAACAAAATATAAAGCCATATTCTTGAACTCCTTAAAAACGGAAGAAATGAAAGTTGATAAAATACATAAAAAGTCCAAATCAGAATCAAGAGATTCATCGTCCCCTCCTTTAGTTTCTGTACTGGACCAGACCGAAGTCATAGGGTCCCAGCGAGGTTTCATACTGATACTCACAGAGAAAGGTTGGTTTGTATGGTAGGGTCCCCCTATCATATTCTTTCCTCTCTAGCGTGCTGGAGCTGTACTGTTGCTGTTGCTGATGGAGGTGATTTTGAAGGCTGTGGTGTGACTGTGATCTTTGGCCGTCCTTGCCAAAGGTGGAGAATGACCTATCGTTGGACGAGGCGGTGGAAGAGGTCATGGTGAGTTGGTCGGAGAGGTTGACGGAGCAGGGTACCTCAGTGTCGGGTAGTGTGGCGTCCATGCCGGGAACGTGCAAATTGCTGCGGTAGTCCGGTCCTTGGCGCCCATCTGATGGCACAAAGGACGGCATCCAGCAGCGGTCAGAGTGACCCAGGGCCTTACACTCCTCTGTGCAGTTGGAGAACAGGTCAGCACCTGCAGAGAAGATTCAAACAGGTCGGTCCAAGTGAAAGCAAAGCACGTAAAGATTATTTGTTATAAATCTGAATTGAGGCTTAAGAAATAATAAATGGAATAAGAAAACAAGGGAGCCCATGAAAGATTAAAGAGTGCAGATATTTGGATTGGATAAAAGCCAGACTGAAAGTGAGCTGAAAGAAAGATGCAGCAAGAAGCAGCATAAGTTAACGATCTTTTGCGAGTGTCAAAAGCAGGAAATGTGCAGCAATAGCTATTCAGAGACAAAGCCAGAACCGATGAGAAGCATTGTTTGCTTTTCTCACCCCCTTCATTTAGAAGTAAATAACCAAAGTGATGTGAGGTTACGAAAGCACATTAGCACCCTCACCACCCCTCTCATTTGTCATCCTTCAACACTCACTTGATTATGAAACACCAAGAGACGAAACAGGAATTCTTATTTAATAATCCTAAAAAAAATCACTGCAAGAAATGTGGCACAAAAGTAAATAAAATATTCAGTTGTTTAATGCCACACTGTCAATCATCTTTAGAGAAAATGACAGACTGTAACTGACACCATGTTACAGCCAAAAAAAAAAAAATCAACTAAAAGATATTAAATAAACATCTAAAATGACATAATGGAACACAGAGCATTGTTTAAGAATATTAAGAGAACAGGCAAACTGAAAAAAAGAGAATAATTGACATACACCAGTCACAATAGAGACCTCAGAGATTTTAGTTTTCCTTGTTTTTACAAATTCTCTACAAAATTAGAAATTAAGAACTGTGCAATAAACAGTATAAAAAAAGGTTTAAGGTGTGAAATCTTGAGAAAAACTAAATATTTGATATGGAACATTTTTTGTATTGAGTTGTTTGATCAATGTTTCCAATCATTTGCTTCTTATTGCATTTATAAAGAGGTTTTTATATGTATTTTATATTGACATAGCTAGTTTATTTTCATTCAAATATAGCTACCTAAAGAAACTGCTTTACTACCCCTTCTGTTGTCTTGCTGGAAGTTGCATCCACAATCAGTCCTACAGCAACACTGCCAGGAGTTAGGGAGGTTCAGGAGGTACAAATTACAAGTGTCACTCCAAATATTAAAGGAATGTTGGCACCGATACCAAAAGACTGTGAAAGACGCCAAAAGAAAACACCTGCCAAATGAAATTGTATCGAACAGTCACAATCCTTCTGTTTTATTTAAAACCATTGACTTTGTTCTAAATGCTCCACATAGAAGCTGTATAGAGACATCACCTGCTGTACGTGAAAGCTTTTTCCACTTTTTTTTGACAAAGTCACTTCTCTTAGGACCCAGATCATACCCTCCGCTCATGACCCCTCAGTCTTTGTGCCTTGTTCTGCTGTTTTCCACAGTTTTGAATCTGTGACCTTGCTGTCTTTGCAGGAGGTGGTTAGTCATTTAAGGCCAACAGGTTCTCCGGATGATGTTACTCAATTATTTAAAGATGTTTTTCTTACAATAGGTCCTTCAGTCCTTGCTCTTGTGAATAGCAGTTTTTCTTCAGGGGTAGTTCCTGAAAATCTTAACATGCAGTTGTCCAGCCTCTAATTAAGAAACCTGTCTTGGATCCCGCTGTTCTGGTAAACTATAGTCCTATCTCTAAACTACCATTCCTTTCAAAACACCTCGAGAAGGTAGTCTATAATCAACTAATGGTCTATCTGATAGAACAAAATATTTTAGAGGTTGTACAGTCTGGTTTTAAATCTTTTCACAGCACAGAGTCAGCTCTTCTAAAGGTTTTTAATGATACATATTTAGCAACTGACTCTGGTGGCTGTGTTGTCTTGGTGCTGTTAGATTTATCAGCTGCTTAATACACAGTTGACCACAGAATTTCACTTTTTCATTTGGAACAGTGGGTGGGCATTGATCATACAGCTCTTGATTGGTTTAAATCTTATTTGGCCAAGCATACTTTCTGTGTCTGTCTTGATGGCCACATGTCCTCCTCTGCTCCACTATCCTGTGGTGTCCCGCAGGGCTCAGTTTTGGGCCCTCTCCTTTTCATGTTGTACATGCCCTTCTGTCTGACACCAATTTAACAAGCTTCAAACTAAAAGAGTGTGGAGTTGCCCTATCATGATGTGCTAAGAACAATAAACCCATCCAAGTGATACAGCAGACACTTTGGAAACTTCTTTTACCCTATATTTTGCCTCTAAGACTTTATCTAGAGAACAAATATCTGTAGATATTGATCAGGAACTGGGTAAAAACACTGTTACCTCAGACAAATTTAAAAAAAAAATCTAGTTACCAAAATATTTTTTTTTTCCTTCTATTATCTAAGCACAAACTTAAGTATTAAACACAGAAGTCAAAAACAAGGCAACATTTTCTTAAAAACCTCAGAAAGGAAATTCATCAGGCCAGTTACAACACAAAACCAATAAATATGTATATCTTTGACTTAACTCACTGACATTAAGAGGATCATACTAATTTTAAACTTTTTCAACAAACATTTAAATCCCCCCACTTTTATGTTCCATCACATTGTCAAAGAACTGCCACTGTGACTGACTCTGTTTTCTGTTTGTATACATGGTGTGAATCAAATGTTTGAGGACACTAATTGAGGCCCCTACTGAGTGCAAGAAAGGCAATAAGACTGCACGGTGGACAGAGAACCAGTGAAGACACATGGCTCACAGGCAACGAGGGCCAAACGGGCTCAGGGAGCCATCGATTTCACAGACACACACGACAGCCAGGAAAATGGCAACAACACAGCAGGACCAATAAAGAAAATGAAGGGAGACCTGAGCAGTCACAGATGGAAAGAGTAATGGTCAAATAAAAACAGATGGAGACCAGAGAAGGGTTAAACAGAGGTGGGCAGAGAGACTAAAGATTTAGATTTAGATGAATGAACGTTAAAAATATGTACTTAAATGCGTGCATTGAGAAGTTTTATCCTATCTTACATCGATACTTTCCATAAACCTACAATTATCCAAAATCTATTTTCAGTGCCTTGCTAAATTATTTATTCTCATGGACTTTTCCAACTTTTTTCACATCATAACGACAAAAAATAAAGCATTTCACTAGGATTTTATAGACTGGACAAACACAAAGCAGTAGATAATTGTGAAGTGAAATGAAAAGGATAGAAGGTTTTTATTATTTTTAACAAAAAAAAATGTAAAGTGGGAAATTAATTTGTATCCAGCACCCCCATGTCAACAGTTATTTCCTACAATTACAGCTAAAACAGATTGCCACAGATTCTCAGATGTATCTAGGTCTGGACTTTAACTGGTCCATTGTAACATTTTGAATATGTTTTAATCTTAACCAGTGGTGTCCCAAGTCAGTCCTCAAGGACAAGTGTGTCTTGCATGTTTTAGATGTTGCCCTGATTCATTATACATGAATCAAATTATTGTTTCATTAGCAGGTCTCTGCAGGCCCAGGTGATATACTGAAGAGGTAATTTAACCATGGGAAACAGCTGCGTTTTACCTTGGACACAACTCAAACCTGCAGGACACCAGGAGTTGAGGACTAATGAAGTTTAAATGAAAATTCAACATGGAAGACTCACCATCACCTCCAGCTTCGTCTAATCACTCCTCAATGCGGCTCCACCAATCAGCGTCAAGTCTGCATTTCTCCCCGGCCAATCATAATTCAAGGCACCGCTTTAAAAGATCTTCATCCATGGATCCCTCCGTTCTGCAGCTGAACTTTGACCCTCCTCCACCCCATCTCCACCATTTGGCTTTCAAACACCTTCCAAATCTCCTCAGGCCTGCACTCCACCACCAGGATCGGATCTCAGGGGGGAAGACATCTTTAAATCTAACCTTAAGATGTTCTTTCAAGCGCATGTCATTCTCAGCATTCACATCTTCCACTGGGGTCCGAGTGCCAAAGAAATAAACATTCACTAATAGACCTTTCTAATTGCATCCATGTCTTCTCTTTGTGAGTCTTTCCAGGTTGAAATGTTGGGCACCCCTGATCTAAACAATTTCATTGTAGCTCCAGCTATGTGTTAAGGGTTGTTGACTTTGTGTAAGGTGAACCTCCACCAGGACCTCATGTCTTTTGCAGCTGCTAACAGATTTTCCTCAAGGATAGCCCTGAACAGCTTCTCTTTTCCTGCTAATGAGAAAAAAATCCCCACACCATGATGCTGCCTCAAACATGTTTTACGGTGGGCATGGTATGTTCTGTGATCTGTTTAAAGTCTGAGATATTGTTTTATAACCTAACCCTGCTTTGCATTTCTTCCACACTTTATGCCTGTCTGGTGTGTTGGTATTCAAAATGTTTGCTGACTAACATTCTCTAAAAAACATTTGAAGCCTTCATCTAAAAGCTAGATTTATGCACAGATTAAATTACTACAGTGTGGTTTTCTATATTACACTTTGGTGAACTTTAACTACTAGTTAGGTTGTTTCTGAAAGCAATTGGTTGACATTGTTTAGGGTATCAGAGTAAAGAGGGCTGAATACACATGCACAATTGATGCAATTTTATTAGTAAACAATTTTTTTAAATGCTTTTCCTCGTTTTTCACAATTATGCACTACTTTAATTTGTAGTACTACATTAAATCTCTTTAAAATACATTGAATATTTTAGTTGTAATGTGACAGAAATGAAAAAGGGATCAAATGGTGTGAAAACTTTGGAAAACAAAAAAATATTGGGCTGTTGCCTTTAACACGTGCACAAACATTAGGACACATGTAGCTGTGAAAATATACCTTCCTTATTACGGTATGTCACAAGATTCATGGAGAACACTTTGAACCTGTGACCTGCATTTAAACTGCTCTGTTATTTACTTGAGTAAAGCTGCATAAAGAAGGGTAGATGTAGAAAACCTCTCATTCATTAGAGCTGACAGTTGATTTCTTCTCTATTCTACCCAACACATTGCGTTTTGATTTAGCAAATTTTAAAGCATCACATGTCTATTCAGTTTGTTCGCCCCTCTCTCAACTGAGAGTCCCACACAATGAGCACAAATCAGGGCTTTTGCTGCCAAAGGGTGCATTTGTTTTCATCACAACCTAATAGAAGAGAAATGCACCTCAGTGGAAGCAACAGGGGTGGCTGAAGATGTGGAGAATATATATAAAGCAATCTCCACAATTCCAAGAGGATCAGCACAGTGAATGCTGTTCTGGGCAAGCTTTTGTAAATGCCAGTTCAGTGTTTGAGTGGCATTTCCTTCAACATACACTTTGATTCACCTTTTAGGCTGATTTATATTTATAGCATCTCTAAAGGTTGGATGCATATAAATTATTGTGTTTCTGTAATGCCCATCATGCTTTTGGCCTTTAGCCTGTTTTATGGAGTTCCCACAAATGAATGTGCTCCCCCTGACATAAAGGACATTGACCTCAGGTCCTCCTGTCATCTCTCTGCTGTTGTGCCGCCAAAGCTTTCTGGAACCTGCAATATGTGCGTTCTGAATGTGGAAACAAATCAGCAGAAGGACTTAAGCACCGGTTCAAAACTAAAAACCATACAACTTGATAGAAGGCAGAAACACTTGGAGCTGGACATAGCAAAGCTGTTGCTAAAAGCTCTACAGCATTTTTTTCATCACTGTAAGAATAGTTCACAGCTTATGATTCTGCACAAGATGAAAGTCTATTTTGGAGCTTTTTCAGGAGTCTGCAACGCATTTGATTGTCTCTGTTTTAAATTTTAGCCTTGTTAAATCCAAACTAGATTATTCTACAGTAAATAAATATAGATTAAAACACAATCTGTGACTTACAAAACCTTTGCACAATTTGTGAAAACATACAAAAAAATATATTTTCACTGGGGGCCATCTTAGATTAAGACAGGTTAGAACACCACTAAATAAGGTATAGACTCATCATTATTATTGAAAACAATTTTTAGCTGTATGTCTACAATAATTATTTTCAAATCAATGTGATTTACTTGCTAATGTTTCTTATAACTTACAGTATTTTATTCTATTCTTTGCCTTTTTCTGGAGCGTAGGTGTGTGTTTGGTTGTCCATGCGACAGCAGAAGTAGGGGCTTGCCTAGGGCACCATTGATGCACAAACCTCCCCGGCATGAGCGTATTTTACAGTCACATTTATATATAAATTTATTCCCCATCCATCAGTGTCTACTCTATCAAACTTGGAAAATGTCACATCAAAGCTCCCAATCTACTCAAAGAAAATTAAAAATAAACATTATTAACTCATAGGTTTGGCAACTAACTCCCAGCTGCATGAAGAGTACTTCCTAAATGTGAGGATATGTAAATATACTTGAATAAACAGACAGACAGGCTGTGCTCACATGAAACCGAGTGGCTGTTGATCCCCCCGTGATGCACCTTTTCCTCCTCGGGCAGGAAGCAAAACAACAACCAAAACAGTGACTGGCAATGACAGGCCCTGCCAGCAGTCTCTTCTCATCGTGACCTCAACAGGCAGGAAGAGGGACTGCTTGTTCTCTTTTTACACACACACAATCTCCGAGGAGAAGATGCAAATGAAACCGCACAATATAAACACAATTTACGTGCTAATAAGCAATCAGCACTTTGCTTTTTTTTCCCACTTTCATTTTTCTACATTATATCTCTGCATGTTTCTGAAATCCCATGTCGGTGCGATTTGACTAATTGCGCTGTCTGACATACCTCCAACCACTTGGAGCGAGGAAATGAGGGGAAAACAAATTTCAGGGAAAAACATCAGCCCCATCTTAATATTCACTTTGTGGGTATACTGTGCATTTCGCTTTTTACTGGCATCAAGTTTGTCTGTTTGTTTCTTCCTCCAACTATCAGTCCATCTGTGTCTTTTTTCACTTTCTTTGTCTCATATTATTTTCTGTCACACTTAATTCTCTCTGCTAATTTCTTTTTTCCACTTTCAATCTTTTTCCTCATACCCTCCTAAAGCACTTTTCATCACCCCCATAGAGTGTGTCTTTCATCCATGCTTCTGTTTTTTATCTTGTCCTCCTCAGCTTCAGAGAGAATTCCAACACAAGCCGTCAATATTTGGACAAAAGCGCAGGACGACTAGGGAGTAGCACAGCTTCCTGATGAAGCCTGGCCAGCAAAACTGTGATGAGTAAACCAGAAACCTCCTTGGACCAAAACACAGCAAGATGGCTTCCACTATATCTACTAATGACAGACAGATAAATTGTTCACAGCTATAATTTTCAGTGTCTGCAGCACAGCATCTGAGCCAAAAGAGAGCCGGGAGAGCAGCTTTCGTAGAAGTGTCAGCTTGATTAATATTTACTCTTTTATAACGTTAGAGCAAAATGCTCAGGGTGCCCATTGATTATTGATACATGGTTTGTGGGCTTTATGGTATTCCTTTATAGATGCAAGTTTGTGTGCACTGATATAAGATTTGATTGGTTCAATACAATTAAGTCTGTTTCCTAAAATGTTCCTTTTCCTCTTAGGTGTTTTTTTTTACATTTTGACCTACAGAATAGCAAACACAGAGTCATAACCTGATTTGCCTTTTATTTCTAAAGCTGCATTTAGACACAGTGCCATAGAATAATACTACTCCGGCAGTTCCTTACTACACTTTTGTCTCTGTAGTTTACACAATGTGATAGTCAGATAAGCCAGACTGCTAAAGATGTCTTGGATATGTCAAAAATTTCCAATTTATGAGTGCTGCAGCTCTCACATTTCTGAATCATATGCCACACTATGGGTGTGCTTTACTCACCTCAGCATGCAGGATGCTTTAACTGATGGCAAGTGATCTACTTTCTGATTCATTTGACTAATATTTATCTGACCACTTGGATGCACCCATAAAGGACTGGAAAATAATTTGTGGATGGTTAGTCAATTCTCACATTTGAAAAATAAAATTACACTGGGGTCACAGAAAAGTAATGGACCCATTCATGACGCAGCAGAAAATGAATTCCTCCCCACTGATCCCAATATACACGCACTACATTAAACAGGAGCACATGAAAAGCAACAGAAGCAGCAAACATACTTGAAAGGTGAGATAGACCCTGTACTGCAAAAGCCCTTAACTCTACTCATGTATAGACCCAAACACTTGCTTTTCACAGTGGCGCAGTTGGTAGCACTGTTGCCTTGCAGCAAGAAGGTCCTGGGTTCGATTCCCAGCCGGGGGTCTTTCTGCATGGAGTTTGCATGTTCTCCCCGTGCATGCTTGGGTTCTCACCGGGTACTCCTGCTTCCTCCCACAGTCCAAAGAGATGCCTGTTAGGTTAATTGGTCACTCTAAATTGCCCTTAGGTGTATGAATGAGTGTGTGCATGGTTGTTTGTGTGTTGCCCTGCGATGGACTGGCGACCTGTCCAGGGTGTACCCCGCCTCTCACCCATAGACTGCTGGAGATAGGCACCAGCTCCCCCGCGACCCACTATGGAATAAGCGGTAGAAAATGACTGACTGACTGACTTGCTTTTCAATATGCCAACATATATGGCAGCCTGCAGGATCAAACAGTTCTTAAAGCTGAAAACTTAGCATCTCTGCATAGCTTTCTAAATGCATACATTTGCCTGGCATACAAGGTCCATATACATTATTGCTAACATTTATATAGTTGTATTATTTTCAATAAAGGTTTATTTGTTTGTAAACATTATCTTATTATCTTACAAGTGCCTTGACTTAATAACTTAATAACTCCTTAATAATTCAAGCTTTTGACAATGCCACAAATTACATTTGTAATAAATCATATAATTTTAACTTAAGTATTTATGCCTTTGCTTATTATTTGTCGTTAACCTCTAGTCTGCTAAATTCCTCTGACAGCTCAGTGATATGGGGAGCTGCAACGCGGTGTGCGCTACTAATTTATAATCAGGCATCTAATACTCTGTTACCACAGTGATTTAATTGTACCATTTGTCACGGCTGTTGTTCGCACCAAAACAAACGTCATGATAATGATCATCTCCAGTCTCCTGCTTGGCTTAAACCCTTCCACAGCTGATTGAACATTTTGAGGTGTCTTACTTTTTTCTCCCACATTAACGCTTTTCCGGTTTAATCTGCTACCTATTTTTTCTGCTTTGCTTGCTCACTTTTGCTATCTTTTTCTAGATCCAGGATGAGAGTAAACCGCGCCTAATTTAAAAAAAAAAGCAGGCTGGAGAAGTGAAAAGTGTGGCACTCAATCAATACTGCTTTGGCTCCTGATGCAGCCGTGCCTCGCTTCAGATACCAGCTTTCAAAAAAGCCATTTGCTCACATTTTTAAGGTATTCCAGCCTCACAGGCAGTGTCCCTTTGATTTAAGATGACATCAGGAGACTTATTTTCTTAAGTGTCAGCCGAGCGGCCGAGCGGGAAGCTACGACAGGTGTAGTTGATGATATGCCAACTGGAAATAGTTTCCCCCTTGATTTGAAATATTCCGAAGGTGCACCAAAAAGGGAGAATGTGCTGCACGTTCCCATGTGGAAACCTTGCATCTAACCCTCCTTTGATAATTGATATGCAAAGGATCTGGAAATGAATTACTGATCAGCAGAGTGTTACGGGGAGCCAACGTGTGAGGGAGACAGAATGAAGGATGAGACCCTGACAGAAAACCAGGAAGAGAATGTGTGTGTGTCAGACAAGCTCGTGTACCTCCACTCAGAGAATGGGAGCATGAATATATTCATGTTGAATAAATTCAAGCATATGCATGTGCACATACTTGCAGTTGCCTTCTAATACAGTCACTTTAGAAATTTTCTGAAATTACACAGTTTTTTATGCAGGTTTTTGCATTTTGGCTACCATGAGAACATTTGGTCCGCAAAAAGTTAAGTGCCTTTTGAAGGTCTTCATACCCCTTTGCACAATTTGTCACATTACACACCGAACACTGCTCTAAATAGTAAACTTCACACATGATTGTTACCGCAAAGGCCCAAGAGTTAAAATCTAATGCCAGAGGATATCTGTGCTGAAGTGAGAAATAAAACAAAACAGTTGAACATAAGTTACTGTTGCTATGCCAGCACCCTTTTAATCCTAAAAGTTTTTCTGTTTTTACTTTATTGACTTTTGGCTCAGACTGGGGCTTAAGGCGTTATGAAAAATACTTTGCATGTACCAGATTTAAAAATGCAATTTCCACTAAGATGCAGTGACTGTAAAAAGTGACACAGGGAGAGGTTAAACACTTAGGAATAAAGAACTAAATGACAGAACGATTGTTCAGTATGAAATAGAAGTATTTAACATTTTCCCCAACATAGTCGCCTGATTTACAAAAGTGCAAAGTATAATAATATCCATAAGACATTTGAATGTAACTGCATCTGGATCTGTGGGGTTGGACAAACCATGAACACCTTATACACGAAAGCAAAGCCATTCCAGATTCTATTAAGTCAGGAAAGAAATCGTTCCTAAGCATAACACTAATTGTATTTATTGGAATTGAAAAACATTGCCTATAGTGTCAAATAATAATTACTTAGAAAGCCTCTAATTATTAAGATTTTACTTTTTAACATTTAATTCAACATTTCCACCCCTTGATTTTTTTACATGATAACCCAACAGAAAGTAGTGCAAAATTATGATACGGAAGAAAAATGGAACATGGTTTTCAAAGGTTTTACAAATACAAATCTTAAATGTATAGAGCACCTTCAGCCCTTGTTACTCCAAAATAAATTCCAGTATAACTAGAGGCCTTCAATTCAATTCAATTCAATTCAATTCAGTTTATTTATATAGCGCCAATTCACAACACATGTCGTCTCAAGAATTCAGGTAAAGTAAAAAGAGTAAGTATAATTTTTATCTGTGTAAATACAGCTGTCCTCTGAAGGTTTCAGAGGTTTGTTAGAGAAATTTGTGAACAAATACCATCATGAAGACAAAGTATCACACCAGACAGGTATTGGAAAATGTTTAGATGTTTAAAGTAAGTTTAGGTTATAATCGGATAAATAATATTACCGTAGACCTTCAAAACAACAAAAAGGAAACAGGAAGTCACAACTGCCACAACTGGCCTATATGGAAAATGAAGACCAAGGTTGAAATATTGTCATAACACGTCCAGTCTGTAGTTTGTCACCAGCCCCATCAAATATATGGAAGAGAGTGCTTGGGTGAAATGAGAACACACAGTATATTTTTTTAGTTAGAAAAATATGCAACTGGACAAGTTGGGCCTGGGATGAATCTAAAATTGCAGAACATTAGCTCTCAAACACTGGATTCTGAGACCCTTGGTTTAGATCATGCTTTCAGATGAAAGCAAATTTATGTATCAGAGTGGCCTGGTCAAAATCGGACCTGAATACATGCCAGAACCACTAACAGGCCTTAAAATTGATAGTCACAAAAACTATATCCAGTTTGACCACAATTAAGTTATTCTGCAAAGTATAGAATATCTCTAGATGTGCATAACTGGTAGAGACACATCCCAAAAACTTGCAGATGGTACTGCAATGATGTTTTTTTTCTACAGTATTAACTCAGTGGGACTGAATATTGTGGATTTTGCAAAGCACTATATATATATATATATATAATATAACTCCTAAGAGAATAAATGAATTACTCTGACATAACGTAACAGAGGGGATGTCTGTATTATGGAAATACTGTATATACCAGGCACAGTTCCAACAAGCAGCACCTTCTACTCTCTCCTCTTACACTTATCTCATTTAAGCCCTCTCCTAGTACCATCTCAAAGGAGAGTACTGTTGCGATACAGACATCATCACATATCCTTGTTTTCTTTAGACATAACACACACAAGTACATAGACAAGCAGGTTACATATAGGTATCAGGTACACACCTACGCTTTAAATCAGACAGTGGTATACATTTACACTCACACAGACAAATGCACAGCGTCTGGTTTTGTTTACAGAAGTGTGTGAAACTCAAGAGTCCATCTTTCCAAAATACCAGTCGTGTGGTATTACCTCCTGTAGAGTGGTAAGCTGTTCCCTTCTAAATCCAACATAAGGAACGAATGTTGGTTTCCCTTGTATGAAACACACAGTTGAAGCACCAACTGTGTATACTTCCATGCTCGTGCCAAATGAGCAAAGCACCGAGCCAAAAAAGAAAGAAAAAGGCTGGAGAGACGTGATATTGGTTCAGAAGTATAAAGCCTGTCACTGTGCTCCAAAAGCCAGAAAACTAGAATTTAAAACAAATTTTCACATTAAATAAGTGTTGAAATACAGTCTCTCGCATGCTTTGGAATATCATGTCAGGGCGGATTTCTTCTTAAAATCTGAAACTATGTGACATGTCCTTTACTTTCTCTTAGACCTTTTTTCCTGAAAACTGATGTAGAAACACTTTACAACATCTTGACATGTTATATATATAGATATATATCTATATATATTTCCTGCAAAAAAAAATGAATAACGAGGGAGACTTGGATTCTTTCCAATGCTGCATTTCAGTAGCGCATAGTTTGACCTTACCAACCTGTTTTATGAGCAAGGGCAGGGAGTGACACCACTACTGCATACCAGCTCTTTATTTAGGCTCAGTTCATTAATAATGTCAAACACTGCAGAGCCTAATGGGGGACCCATTCACTACCCAACAACACCTATCTGATCTTCTCTCTATTTGTATCCCCCGCACCGCAACGATATTTGGCAAACTGTGGTCTAGACAGGGGTCTTACACGCGCCATGTGGAGCAATCCCTCACAAAGAAAGGGCAGTTCAATATAAAATTAGATTTTGTATTGCTCTGCTTTTTGTCTGACTCTGGCATGATCAATAAACAGTTACTAACTAAATAGAGTTTTAGAGAGAACAAGAAGAGGCTCATGATAAGATCATAAGATCTGCTAACCTCTTTTGCAAATAAATCTATCATGCTGTAAGGGCAGATACGGAATGAAGGTCTGCAAATTAACCCCAAGTGAAAGCATGGATGGGGAAATGTGAGCTAATTCTGACATTTTGGCTTTATTAAACTCTTACAGAACATATGATCTGGTAAAAAAAAAAAAACAGACGGGGATGTAAAAGCAATAAGTGTGTCTCATAAGCTGAATCATGACTAAAGGTCTCTGAGGGTGATTGAAACACATTGACGGAAAATAATACCGTTTTTTTTATATTTTGAGAAAATAATAACGTGCATTTTTTATCAGTCCTCTTTACTGTGACAACCCTAAATAAAATCTGTTGCAACAAGCTGTCTTCTGAAGTTGCTTTATCAGATGTAAAACAATATCACTTGCTCTGAATATCTCACAGAAAATAGTTTGATCAATCACCCAGAAAAAGCAAGCATGTAGCACTGTAAGCCTACAATAACATGATTTTCCATCAAAAAGCAATAATCAGAGAAGTGCAAAGAGGGCCATGGCAACTCTGGAGGAGTACACACCATCCCACATTAAATATGGTGGTGGCAGCATCATGCTGTGGAGGTGCTTGTTTTTATAGGGATTGGGAAGCTGATCAGAGTTTGTACAACGTATTGACTCTAGGATTGATTGAAATGCTTCTCATTACATCAATTCAGTTTTAATGTGGTTCATTTTCTCTTGAGTGAGCCTATTGATTTGTGCAACAAAAGCTCTGTGGGCCCCACACAGCCTCATTGCAAGTCACTGTCCTTTTAGCACTATTCTGCTGAAGAAGCAGGGATAAAAAAAGAGAAAAGCCGCCCTCCCAAATTCATCCCCTCTGGTCCTTTGCCCGGCTGTGAATTAAAATGAACACAACTGGGGCCTGTTCATACCAGCCACCAACCTCTGAGCTCGGGGCCTTTCCGTACATTCGGCAAATTAAGGAAATGAAAAAATCAATGATCCGCACCAACAACTTCACATTATCCTATTCACAATCGCAAACTCACAATGCTGAAACGGATCAGGGAGGTGTGTATGTGTGTGTTTGTGTGTGTGTGATGGCAGAAATGGCGGAGTAATTATTATGGGATGTGGATAAACTCACCGGCTGAGTGACCCCGGTTTGTTGCGTCGTGGTCGCTGTCGCCCTGTTCACTGTCGCCGTGACCACTGTCTTTAGAACTGACAATGTCTGCTTCTTGAAATGCAGAACTAGAAAGAGGTCCGGGGAAGGATGGTGGAGCACAGACAGAGGATGAATGAACATGGTTGTGAGGATAAGGAACAGAAAGTGTGGAGGAGGATTAAATGAGAGGGCAAAAAGGCAGAGAGGAAGAATCAGATGTCAACACTACGTTAATGCGGTCATGGTAGCTATCAAGGGCCTAAATTGGATGTTACACATGGCAAGTAATGAAATCCAGCATTAGCGCTTTAATAGACACTGCTCTGTCACTTATGGAACTTGTGCCAAATTGAAGATAAACGTTATGGATATGTTAGGAACCATGCAGGCTTTTAAAACCACAATTAACAATGTGGATACTGATGGGTGTAGTGTTCAGTTCAGAGCCGGTCCAAGGCTATTGGGGCCCTAAGCAGAATCTGATTCAGAACTCTACCAAATACCACCAGTCGTCACATCCAAAGAATATCCCTTTTTGTACATAATCCATGTTCAAAGGTTTGGGCATTATATATCTACAAACTATCTATCTTTACTGTTACAGCTTAGATGGCTGTAAGATGTAGACATCACAGTTTAACTCAGAAAAAAAGGACTTTTAACTCTGACTACAGTGATTTACAAAAAATATTTGACATATTGAAGATCACAAGTTTTGTTTTGCATGATTACACTTTATGCATCATTGTAAATCAATAAATAAATATATATACACATACATACACACATATATACACATATGTATACACACATATATACATGTATATATACTCCAGAAACTGACTTGTTTAAAGGTTCTGGTGCTCGTGGGTGTGTCCCCTGTTGGTTGTGGAGTCCCAGAGCAGTAGCTTAGATTGTTTATGCTTTGGGTTAGTTCTTGTTCATGTTAGCATCCAATTTGCCACTCAGATTCAATTTCACTGCATTTAACATATCTGGACCAGCTTTGATCTGCTCTCTCTTGAAATCTAAAATACTTAGCATGGAGAAAGTTGAACTCCACTATTTATGCTTCTTTTAGATTGTAGTACATATAGCACATATTTTGATTCATGAAACCTGTATTTGGGAAAACGGAATAAGGCACACATTTAAAACCTTTTTTTGGTTTGTCACCATTTTTAATGGGGTCCACCTAATAATGTTTATACATTAATGGCAGATTACTGAATTAAAGTTTCTTTTTTAGGAAGGGGTGGGTCTGACATCACCTTAACAAAAGAAACCTTTTTTCACAAACTGAATAAAGGTTTCACAAATCACAAACAGTATTTTATAGAATCTGCCATTGGTGTAGAATAATTCTGGCAAAGCTTGACCTGTTTAGGTGGTGTAGTTTTCAACATGGACACCATATAAGGTGCTCTCAAGCATGAAAAAAGCCCTAACCTACTCTATTTTAAGTTTTCACCAAACTAATCAAGCTTTACAGCTCGGAAATGTATTGCACAAAATCAGCCATTTGTGTCAAATAATTGTGCCAAAGTTTGACTTGTCAGTGTGCTGAGCTCCATATAAGAAGCTCTAAAACAAAAATGTCTCTAAAAATTGCCCTACTTTCAGTTTGTAAATACTGAAACAGAGACAAACTATGTTCTACAGAATACGTAATGATCTTATTTTGATATTGTTCAAATTGGACCATTCTAAGTAATCAATGTTTGAACTTGATTATATTAAAGTCAGTCCAGAGTCATTAAATGCAGAGAAATAGCCATTAAGCCAAGTGCTGAATTTTGAAGGTTCAAATTGAATACTAACTTTTGTGTTATGAAGAAACTGCGGATCAGTGACAGCCGTCTGAATGTTGAAGGTCCTCTGATTGTGGATGATGGTGACTAGGTTAAGATGAAATAGGATGAATGTGTGTACATGCATCACATCGTGTGCTTTTCACTACCTGTTGACACGCCTGGGTCTGTCCACCAGATAGCTGAGTTCTGCTCGTTGGTGTTTAGTCTGGAAAGCCCACAGAAACACACATGTGATCACAACCAAAACCAAACAGGCAGATGATACAAATGCAGAATCATAGATCACGACTATAATGACAGAATGTGGAACTGAGTCAGGATAAGCTGTGGTGGCTCCAGTTGGGTTACCGACGATGTGTGCATCCACTTGATGAGTGAGTCGGTGAGAAGAGATGAGAGCAAGGGGTGAGGTGGGGGAGTAGATTAGGGAGGGGATTGAATGCGTAAATGATTGAGACGCCTGATGTTGAAACTGAACAACCTTTGTTCACGCCGCTGCCGTGCTGGGTCCTGCGCGGAATGCTTAATACACAGAAGAGCAGGGATGTGTCTGGTCTGACTCAAGCAACACAGCAATCAACAGATAGGGCCCCCAACTCCATGAACAGTTTGCACGAGTGGTGGCACTTGAGCCTTATATGTAAAACACTTTTTAGGCATCTATTTTAGAGGAGAAATGACAAGCTTTGGTCAGTTGTAACAGTTCTTAATATATGTTAATATTTTGAATCTATGTCACTCACTCCTGGCCCTGCTTTAAAACCATATAAGGATAATTTATAGGTCACAGATTGGGAGAGTTTGAGCATCTCAAATCTGCAGATATTCATGATAGTTGTTGCATGTTTGGCAGGTTGTTCCAAAATATCTTGTTTTTATCAACTTACATTTTAAGTGGCTTCATAGCCATATACCTAAAGAAAACTCATATTACAATGGCTTTTAGTTTTCTGTGTGCCCACCCCAACATTATTAGTGGTCCCCATCTGGCCTGCCCTTGCAAAACCATTATGGATAGGGCCCTGGAAAAACCTGAGCTTGTATCCTTTCCTGAATCAAATTTGCTTCCTCAACAAAAACATGCTGTTGCATTATTTCTGATACATCGATCAAATATATAATAATTTTGTTGTAATGCTGCACAAAACAACTAAACTAAAATGTGTTGTTTGATTTTACTTAGGTAAAAAGCAAAGCCATGTCCAAATCTACACTCTCACTTGTAGTTTATATTGTTAAAAAAAGAAAACACACTAAATAAACAGTCATTTCGGATTTATTAGTCTACAGATAAAATTCCTCGTGCAATCGGGCTTTTTAGCATGGTATATAAAGGTTAATACATCAGTCTATTGTATTCTAAAATGCCACATAAGATTTAACAATTGACATCTCCAGTAACCATTGGGAATACCAATGATTAAAGGCTACTGAGCAAAGTCAATAGCAGAGCCTATTTCCAAGACTTTTACTTTGCGTGATCCGAATTGGTGACGTACTTTGACCGAAAGCGACGCAATTAGGAAGATTAACACGTTTAAAATGCTGTTTTTCACACTTTTGATACATTTTACGCATGGGTTGATCCTGAGGTCACATTATTTGCTCTCTTACCTCACTGGATAGAATGCTGCCGTTAGATATAATGTCCGGTTGCTGATCACTGTAGCCGGTGACTATGGCTCCGCAGGGGTTGGTGTGATCCGTGTCGTTGCTGCGGGAGGGACTGCACGGCTTAAGGAACATCAGATCAGTCTTGGCGGACTCCGGTGTCAGGCACACCTGGTAGCAGTAGGAGTTCTGGTTCTGGTGGTGGTGAGAGCCAAACCCGCCTCCCATGCTCCCCACCCCAGACTCCTCAACTGGCACCTGCCCGACGGGTCCAACCCCCGTGGTCACGTTGGTGCTCTGAACCAGCATGATGTCAGATTTGCTCAGCTTTTTCTGCTTCCTGCCGCGACTCTGCCTGCTGCAGCAGGAGCCACAACACAGGCAGCAATCGCCGGCCAGCAGGCACGTGTACAGGTTGAGCTTCTTGTCCTTTTGACAGCGCACAGCCAGCACGATCATGGCCAGGAGGAATATAAAGGTCACGGATCCCAGCGCAATGATGAGAATCAGAGTGAGATCAAGGGAAGTCTCTTTAGCCTTGGAAGCCGAGCCGCGGTCCCCACTGCGGCCCTCCACCACGCTGTCCACTAGTATTACGCTCACACTGGCGGAGGAGGAAAGAGGGGGCTGCCCGTGGTCTCTCACCTCTATCAGCAGGTCGTAAAAGCCCTGTGGGTCCCGCTTAGGGGAGATCCTGCGCGCCGTTCTCAGCTCTCCTGTCCTCCAGTCCATGCGAAACATTCCCATCTCGTTGCCCCGCAGGATGCTGTAGGACAGCCGTGCGTTTTCGCCATCATCTGCGTCCATGGCCACGATGCGCGTGACCAGATATCCAGGCTCCGCAGAGCGCGGCAAGTGTTCTTTGGCTGTACCGTTTTTACCTATAGGAGCTATGACGCTGGGGGCGTTATCATTTTGGTCGACTATTATCACGTTAACAGTTGCATTAGAAAACAGCTCGACACCACCTGAGTCCTTAGCCTGGACCATGAAGCTGAACTCTTTCAGCTGTTCGTAATCGAAAGAGCGCAGTGCGTAAAGGTAGCCGGTGTCTTGATTTATGGAGACATAGGTGTCCACAGACATGCCCTGAATGTCACACTCCAATATGGAGTAGGTAATTAGAGCATTCTGTCCTATATCAGGGTCCAAGGCGCTCACTGCGTGAATGAAAGCGCCAGGTACGTTGTTTTCAGTCACATACACATCATAAATAGCCTGCGTAAAGCGGGGCGCGTTGTCGTTCTCGTCTGAGACATGCACCTTTATGGATTTGCTGGTTGCCAGTGAGGGCTGGCCTTTGTCTTTGGCCACCACAGTGATGGTGTATGAGTCCGTGTTCTCTCTGTCCAGCAAGCCGTCCGTCACGATGGTGTAGTAGTTTTTAAACGAAGACTTCAGCTTGAAGGGGACGTCACCAAGGATCTCACAGCTTATCTGACCGTTCTCACCAGAGTCTCGGTCCGAGACGCTGAAGAGGGCAATAACGGTGCCCGGTGCGTCCTGCTCACTCACAGACTCAGTTACGGTGCTGAAGCCGATCTCCGGCGTGTTGTCATTCACATCCATGAGTTTAACCAGCACTTTGCAGTGCGCAGGGACGGCGTTGGCTCCCAGATCTTTCGCCTGGACGTTGATCTGGTGCGTATTGCTCTCTTCATAGTCCACTTCGCTCGCCACTTCTATTCTGCCTGTTCTGGCGTCGATATTGAACAAGTCCTTTATCCGTGGGGTGTTGTGGCTGCTGAAGGAATAAACTATTTCTCCATTTAGTCCCTCGTCTACATCTGAGGCGTTGAGCTGGATGACTAGAGTCCCCACGGGTGAGTTTTCCCGCAGATTAATCGTGTATACAGACTCATCGAACGTGGGAGCGTTGTCATTAGAGTCCAGAACTTTAACGACCAAGAGAGCCGTTCCTGTCCGCTGCGGGAGTCCCCCGTCCACAGCCGTCAGCACATACCGGTGAACCGCCTGCTGCTCCCTGTCCAGCGGCTTCTCCAGCACCAGCTCCGCAAATTTGGTCCCGTCGCTCTGCGTCTGCACGTCGAGGTAAAAATAGTTATTGCTGGTTATAGCATACGTGCTGAGCGCGTTGGTGCCAACGTCGGGGTCGAAGGCATTCTCCACCGGGAAACGGGTCCCGGGTATGGCACTCTCAGATATTTCCACGGAAATGTCAGTCTCCGGGAAGCTGGGCGGATTGTCGTTGATATCCATCACCTCGATCTCCACGCGGAAGAGCTCCAGTGGGTTCTCCAAAAACACCTCCAGGTGCAGCAGGCACGGGATAGTCTGCTTGCAGATTTTCTCCCGGTCTATTTTCTCCTTTACAAACAGCGCGCCGTTCTCCAAGTTCACCTCCAGATAAAGTGTCCGCGAATTTGGCACCGTCTGGAACCGGCGAGCGGAAAGTTTGGTGATGTCTAAGCCTAGATCTTCTGCAATATTCCCAACCACGGTGCCAGGTTCTTGCTCTTCTGGCACGGAGTAGTGCAGCTGACATAGAGCTCCATTCAGAATGGAGAGCAGGAGTATAAACCAAATCATCTCCTCTGTCACTCTCCAAGTGCACATCAAGTCAGAACAATATAAAAAAGTGTTATTCCTTTTTCTTAAAAGACGTGTGCATTTCCAATCTTCTCTGGCAGTAAAAATACATCAAAACAAGCTGCAACAAGGCTGTCAGAGTCTAAAAATCCCCTCCTCTGCCCCAGGTCAGTGGAACATTTCTACGTTTCAGCTGTGAGAAGCGCAGCCATTTGATCCGAGCTTCTCAGTTTTAATCAATTCTGCACCCGTTCTGTGAGTTTTTAGTGTCATCGCACACATTCGCAAGCTGGAGCCAACATTCCTTGTACGCAGAACGGACTCCCCCCTCCCCCCCATACGGAAAAGTCAGAAAAATAAAACTTTAAAAATCCAGGTGTCGTCGAAAAAAATGTCAAAAATCCTTTAAAGCCTTGAGAAATATCTATTTATAAAAGACGCCGAACAATGAGACTTTATATGTGAGGATGTAATCACTGCGCTCAAAGCGGATGATGCTCTCATCTCTGCTTCTGGAAAGCGAGTGTGAGCAGTAGGGCTGATTTTGCACACAGCTCCTTTCCCCGGCAGCCAATGATATTCCTCAAACATCGGGTGTAATGGCACCTGATTGGGGCTCTGCGATGCCAGCTAGAGCACACGCCGGGCCATCATAATAAAACCAGTTAAAGAGCCGCTGCGCTTCTCTTTCCTCTCTTTTCCTCTCCCCTCTTCTAGTCTCTTCTTTAGTTCCAGTCACAGTTGTAGCAGGGGAATTGAAAGTGTTATACACCCAGCGAATTGTTGATGTTGAATATCAGCGTTTAATTCTACAAAAAAATATATGTTGTTTTCTCTGTCTTCCTATTTTACAAATCTTTCTCAATTTGCCAAACAAATACAGTGTTTACCCTTGAGGCATAATCCAACTGTTTGATATCAAAGTGCTGCTTTGATACAAGCGCATGAGTCAGAGCGTAATGAAGGTGCCCACAGCCAAACGTAAAAATGCGCAAGTAAAACAGCCCGTGACGCAATACCCTACTGTGAAGTGGCCCTCCTCCTCTCTTGCCCTCTCATTTAGACTTTTGTCCATATGGCCAATTTACGCAAAGCATGAATGAAACATTTTAAATAAAGTCAAATCTCAGGATTGTCAGTAGCTTTAATTCAGAGCAATGGGGCGTTTATGTTTCAGCCCCACCGTGTTACTAGCCTGAAGCCTATTAGTTCCCCCCATCTCCTTATTCTTATCATTAACCGGCCCCACCCCCTGCCATCACATGCAGCTCTGCAATTCTAGGATAACTCCGTTGCATTAACTGCTAATTTAATTCATTAAGAATAAGTTTCATATGCTAATTCAATAGTGAGGGTCTAACTAGTTGCACACAGTTTGGACGATGATGATGACAAAAGACGAAAAAAGGCATAACTGAGTCTGAGCAGAAGTCTCTAATTCCAAATGTAGTAGACGGAGCGCCACACTATCGGCCGTAATGCAAAACGACGTGTCCATTGTGTAGTGGATTAAACAGCGATTCTGCATCTTGCCATACAAGTCAGAAGAAACAAAGAGGAGACGTTAGATGAATTTCCACCCATGTCTGAGCCGGAGCTGTGTGACTGAATCGAGCTGACACCAGACTCGGATCTCAGAGTCTCTCTCTCTTTTCTCTCTCTCTCTTCCTCTCCCCCCGCTCCGGTGCGCGTTCTCGTTCTCCCCCTTTTGCGCGCTCTATCGTTGTCCCGGTCAGAGCGTTACAGAGATCAACGTCGCCCCCTGGCGTTAGCCCACTTTTTCTGTGAGTTAAGCCGTGGGGAGGAACAGGATTCTCCAAAAGACTGACACACAGTTGAACTCGACTAAATCACTTAATCCAGCTAAAATACTGCAGCCGAAATGAAGCAAATAATCAAACTGTGGACGTGAATACATGGCACATTTTGTTATTTATTCCCTTGTCGTCATGTGTGGTGTTGGTTTGTCAAAAAGTGCTCAGGTATACACAACACCAAGCATTGTGCCATCTAAAGTATAGTCAGTACAGAAAGTGTGCTGATTTTTGGTAATTTATTAGTTAGGATGTATGATGAGGTTTTACTGCATGGTCTTTATCATTGAAGAAATTAGCTACAATAAAAAAAAAAATTGTATTTATTTCAAACTGGAGTAAGGTGCAGTCTGATAGTAAGTCATTGTTGTCTAACAGCAAGAAGATTCTCTATTTGATTTCTATTTTGGGTGGCATTTGCATGTTCACACCATGTTCTCCCCTTAATCCTTCAGGTGTGAGGCCAGAAGGATTAAGTGGGTATAGCAAATGGATGGAAAGTTGGATTTTGTGTAATATACATGGCATTGTAAAAGTATATATGCCCAATAACCAATGCTCTCTTACATTAAAACCACAAACCACACATTGTATGTGATCAATCAACATATTGTAGTGCATAACACTGAAGAGGAACAAAGATGATGCATGGTTTCTCAAACTGTTTAACAAACAAAAATCTCAAAGGTGTGGCATGCATCTGACTTCAACACATTTACTCTAAAACTTATGAATAAAATGAAGTGGAACCAACTGCTTTCAGAAGTTTTCAGAAGTTACGTAATGTAATATTACGTATTGTAATATTTTCTCAATGCAGGTGTTCTATAAATTACTGAACAAACACCACCATAAAGGCCAAGAAACACACTGAGCAGCTTAGGGGTGATGTATTTGACTCTGGTACATCTACCTAAACTGAAATTTCAGACAAGGGGAGTCATGGTAACTCTGGAGAAGCTGAAGAGATTCACAGCTCAAGTGGGATGATCTGTCAACAGGACAACTATTTTTTTACTTACCTTTTACTCACCTTTACCTTGATTCCTTTATGGAAGACTGGCAAGAAGAAAGAGATTGCAAAGTGACAGCCATAAAAAGTCACATTACAAACTGGCCATGGTGAAACCACAAACTTATGGGAGAAGGTGCTTTTATGACACCAACATAATTTTTTGGAGGGAGAGGGAGGTGGAGCACCACTTTACATTAACTTCAGTGGTGAAACATGCTGATGACAGCATCATGCTTAACAGATTTTGTTTCAGCAGTTGATGTGATGACAACCAGATCTGGATACAGTGCAATTCCAAAAGAAAATCTGGCGCACCTCTAGAGTGGTCCAATCAAAGTTCAGAATCTAATCAGTAATTTGAAATGTGGTCTTCAGATGAATTTAATCCGAATTAGCTTAAGCTGTTTTGCAAAAAGAGTATTGAATAGAAATGCATGCCACACTTTTCAAACTTTTACATGTAGAAAAAATTTAATGTGCTTAATTTGTATATTGGTATTGTGTTGGTCTATCACATAATATTTTTAAACATATTTAAATTTGTTTTGGAGTGTGAAAATATTTTGCAAGATGCTATGTGACAATTTGTGCTTTCTAAAATCAAGTTTAAGGAAATATTCTTTTTGATCCACATTCATTTTGACCCTTAAAAAACAGAATCTGAACTCTTGTAAAATCCCAGCATGTGTTTTTTTTTATGTTTAAATAGCCACTGAGCACTTCAGAACTCTTTTTCTAGCTTTGACTGTGATCTTTATAGAGCACCAGTATGGTTTTCAAGGTACAGCTCAGCACAAAGGTGCTTTCAAGCCTTGTGACTGATTAGACATCAACCCTTATTGAAGTTAGAATTATGTGACTTCAGCAAGGTCATTTCCACTACAAGTAAAACGTGTATCTTTTAAAAGTGGCTGTGCTAAAGTAGGGAGAACAAGCATTGTAGTAAGTAAAATGAAGTTATGCAGAAGAAACCATAAGTATCATATTTACCAAATATGATAAAACACAATGTCCAAAAGATAAAAACAGTAGGTGCAGAACATCCTATGAAAATGAGGGGCAGGGCAGTCAATAACAGACAGTTCTAAAAAATCTTCCGAAAAACCAAAATCTTTGAAAGGACCTTCTCAGATAACAGAGGGGCACTTGAAGGTTGTATTTCCAAAATAAATGTAATATATGTCTGTCTATCACTGAGTTAGTTAATTAAACGAGACTCTCACTTTGAGGTTATGATGCAATTAAAACCCGTGGTAATTTACACTCACTGGCCAATTTATCACTGTTTGCTAATGCTGGTTGGACTCCCCTTTGGCCCTCAGAGACATCTTAAATGTTCATGGTAAAGATTACACAAGGTGTTGGAAACATTCATTAGAGGTACTGACACAACACCATCCTGTTGCTTTAGATGTGTTAGCTGCACATCCATTATGGAAATTTCCCCTTCAACCATACCCCAAAAGTGCTATACTGGATTAAGATCTAGTGACTGTGGAGGCCAGTGGAGCATGCTAAACTCATTGTCATGTTCAAAAAACACTTTGAGATGATTTATACTTTGTGACATGGTGGATCATCCTGCTGGAAGTGGCCATCAGAAGATTGATATATTGCCCTCATAAAGAGATTGACATGGTCATCCATATTCAGGTAGGCTGTTGCAATTAAATCCAGCACAATTGGTACTAAGGGATCTAATATGTAAAGAATATCCCCCACACTGTTATGGCACCACCATCAGCCTGAGCCATTGATACAAAGCAGAATGGATATATGCTTCATGTTGCTTGCACGAAATTCTGGCCCTATTATTCAATGGTTGCAGGTAAATAAAAAAAATCTTCTTTTTACGGAAACCTAGCTGATTGTACTATATTAACTTTGCAGCAATTCCCCAAGCTGAAAATGCATGTTGTGACAGAGGGAAGGAAAACTTCCCATTAACAGGAGGACACCTCCAGCAGAATCTCCAGTGGCTGTGTGACTCCTTCCTTGGCTTGATCTAGAACACAAACATAGCTGAACAAATAAGCTCTGAGTCAGTTTTCAAGTCTATAGGACTAAAGACAGCACACCTTATCTGGAGGTCTACAAGGTTGACCTCCGGATAAGGTGTAGATGGAGGCGGGTTCACTTGGACCTCCTCATTTTGGAGATCTGGATCAGGAAGACAAGGGGGTTCGTCCTTGAACTTCTCTTGATCAGGAACAGGAGGCTGGAGTAAAGTGGTAGATGGCTGATCAGGAAGAGAAGATTACGCTGAAGAGGATGGCACAGCCAGGAATGTAGATGGCAGTGCTGAGAGTAACAGAGCTAGAAATGCAGATGGCTATGATGATGGCGATGATGAAGATGGTGGAGCCATAAACGTAGATGGTGATGATGATGGCGGCTGAGCTCTGAGGCAACAATGATCGGACTCTTGGGGTCTTTGGCGGCATAGAGTGTAAGACAGGGCCAAGTGTATCCCAATATGCAGGTGCTTGTCTACATCACGTTCTGGCCTTGTGATTAGCTTATTCACTGTTTGTGTTAAGAAGTAGTTGAACATATATACCACTGGACAGTGAGTATATGTAAATTGTATATTGTAATGGATTAGTGCATTGGATGGACAGCTGGACTCATTAAAGAGAATTACTACTGTTGCTCCTCTCAACCTGTTAGAGGCATCACAATGCTGACACACATTGTGCTGCATCTGAGAACATCTACAGGGGTTGGAAAATGAAACTGAAACACCTGTCATTTTAGTGTGGGAGGTTTCATGGCTAAATTGGACCAGCCTGGTAGCCAGTCTTCATTGATTGCACATTGCACAAGTAAGAGCAGAGTGTGAAGGTTCAATTAGAAGGGTAAGAGCACAGTTTTGCATCAAAATATTGAAATGCACACAACATCATGGGTGACATACCAGAGTTCAAAAGAGGACAAATTGTTGGTGAATGTCTTGCTGGCACATCTGTGACCAAGACAGCAAGTCTTTGTGATGTATCAAGAGCCACGGTATCCAGGGTGATGTCAGCATACCACCAAGCAGGATGAACCACATCCAACAGGATTAACTGTGGACGCAAGAGGAAGCTGTCTGAAAGGGATGTTCGGGTGCTAACCTGGATTGTATCCAAAAAACATAAAACCACGGCTGCCCAAATCACGGCAGAATTAAATGTGCACCTCAACTCTCCTGTTTCCACCAGAACTGTCCGTCGGGAGCTCCACAGGGTCAATATACACAGCCGGGCTGCTATAGCCAAACCTTTGGTCACTCATGCCAATGCCAAATGTCGATTTCAGTGGTGCAAGGAGCGTAAATCTTGGGCTGTGGACAATGTGAAACATGTATTGTTCTCTGATGAGTCCACCTTGCTGTTTTCCCCACATCCTGGAGAGTTACGGTGTGGAGAAGCCCCAAAGAAGCGTACCACCCAGACTGTTGCATGCCCAGAGTGAAGCATGGGGGTGGATCAGTGATGGTTTGGGCTGCCAAACCATGGCATTCCCTTAGCCCAATACTTATGCTACATGGGCGCGTCACTGCCAAGGACTACAGAACCATTCTTGAGGACCATGTGCATCCAATGGTTCAAACATTATATCCTGAAGGCGGTGCCGTGTACCAGGATGACAATGCACCAATACACACAGCAAGAGTGGTGAAAGATTGGTTTGATGAACATGAAAGTGAAGTTGAACATCTCCCATGGCCTGCACAGTCACCAGATCTAAATATTATTGAGCCACTTTGGGGTGTTTTGGAGGAGCGAGTCAGGAAACGTTTTCCTCCACCAGTATTACGTAGTGACCTGGCCATTATCCTGCAAGAAGAATGGCTTAAAACCCCTCTGACCACTGTGCAGGACTTGTATATGTCATTCCCAAGACGAATTGACGCTGTATTGGCCGCAAAAGGAGGCCCTACACCATACTAATAAATGATTGTGGTCTAAAACCAGGTGTTTCAGTTTCATTGTCCAACCCCTGTATATTGTAAATAATGAGTTTGTAAGGATGGTGCAGCCATACATTTTGGACAATCTGTTCGCCTGTTGATTTAAGATTAGAGGGTAAAACATGGTCTCTTGATTTTTTTGTTTTGGACTTCTTTATTCTATGAAAAAATAAACTTTATTTGATTTGCAATGTCTTTACCCCACCCTACAGTTTTATGAAAACTAGCCCTATAGGTAAGTAAATATTACATATGGTATAACTTTAACGTTTTTTCTCTCTATGCTTGAGACCCCCAGAAAGTGGATCACTTTTATGCTTGGGCTTGCAACTGAAACATTTGAAGTAAACGCCAATTTAATCCAAAATGATCCATCGCAAAAATTGTGCAAAGCATATAATAAGACGTTTCTCTAAATATGAAGTTGAAAAAACAAGTATTACATTCAAACATTATATTTTGTTGAACTGCATTTGACTCTACCTAATTCCTGGTTTATTTTCCATACACAAGAACATAAGCCTTCGTCATTGCTCTTCCAGTCTTGGTGCATTTATAATTTAGTAGCTCTAAAATGAGAAATGGGACATAATTTTTGACAAATGACATCATAACCAGCCACGATGTGAAGGACTAACAGACCAAACCCCAGTCGGTAGGTAAAAGCTCAACAAGCCATTAAAATTTCATAATATGAACAAAAAGGCAATTAAGATATCATTAAGAGGGTTAGCACCCTTATGATATGCAGTACCAAAAGCCTTTTTACAATCCCCTTTGATGAGCTGAGAAACCACTGCTAAGAAACTGCAGTTCTGAAGCTCCAATGGAGACTGGTTACTGAAAGAAAACATACTGGTAAATGTAGTATAGTTTGCTAGTTTGTATTGTTTGGAAAATAGGACCTGATTTGGAGAAATAATTTGCAAAACGAAAAACTTGGTTATGGAAGAAGAGCAATGTGAAAACATGTACTTCTTGACACAGTCCTTCTATGTGCTGCTTCTTATACAGTTGAGCTGCAAATATCCTGAACAAACAGTCCAACTGAGCATCGCCTTTTCAGCCATCTTTGAGCGGTGTAAAGTGATTCGCCCAAAAACAGATGACACATTGTGTTTTAAAAGCAGAAAATATTCACCCTTTAACCCCAGAGGAGTATGATCATCCTCATTTGTAGCCTCATTTGAACCATTTGTGCTTTTCCTTTAAAACTGCAGTGTGTAGTGAGCTTGAGAGGACCATGCAAATGAATGGCTATGTGCTCAACACAAAGTGAGTGTGTATGTGATCAGTGTCTGCCCCAGACAGCTGCAGGGTGACTCCCTGCCCTGATGGCCATTACTCAGTCTGATGGATGGGGGGATAGAGAAAGGGAGCGTTGGGGAGAAAACAGGAAGGAGGGGGTGATTGGAATAAATAGGGGCTCAAAGGAAAGAACAGACAGTGCATCAGAGTAGAATGAGCAAGGAAACACGAGGGAACAGAGGTAAAGGAGGAACAGGGGGCCTCAGGAGGTTGAAGTGTTAAAGTGTGTTGAAGGGAAGTGAAGGGAAAAAATGAGTGGGTGGAGAGGGGCTCTAGGGTTAGATCTGGGCATGACAGCAGAAAATGGTGCTGATAAGGAATGGAGGAGGAGGATGCTACTTTAGTAATTGGTTTATTTTCATATGGAAAATCCATCTTCATTTCTGTAAATACATTAGTAACTGTCAGCTGTACTTTTCAGCTCTTGCATCTTACTGTAAACTGGGAAGTCATGATAAAAAAAACAAAAGTGGATTCAGAGTAACAAAAAGCCAAAACTTATTCACATAGTGTTGGGCAAAAATAGGTTTGGTTTGGCTATTAATAAGTGCCGAAGGTATTTATAGCCAAAAAGCACTGTCTCAGTCAGTTATTGTTTTATAAAATGAAAAGAATAAAGAAAAATTAAGAAAGTATGAAAAAAGTAAAAAAAAAAGGAACAAATAAAAAAACAAACAATAACCAATAAAAAGATGCAGTGATATCAGAGTACAGTGTGAATATAGCTAAGAACCAAGATTTTTTTTAATGATACAGAATGAGGCCAAATTAGCTTTAAAACTAATTAAGAACAACTGGTATGTGTTGAAACAACCAGTTCGCAATGGAAAGCAGAAGGATAAATAAATGTTAATCCATTTTTCTATGCCTGCTCCTAGGGAAGGGTACCTTTAACATTTGGACCGATATGGTACCGATGCATGGTACTTGGGAATCGGTATCGGTACTCAACGGTACCTGTTTTCGATACTTTTGTGCGTTTACTTTGGTAATAAATGTTAATTTGTTTAATAATAAAATTTCAAAATGTTTTAATTTAACATATTTATTTCTTAATATGTAAGCTTTAATGAACATATCTAAACAAAATTCAGCTGTTTGTATTGTAACATCTTAGTTATGTCAAATATTTCTTCTCCCATGTTGCTGGCTTTGTTGACTGTAGCAGCAGCTACTGACGTCATCTCTTGCGCGTGAAATGCTGTGCTAATGTCAGGCATGGAAAATCGCCCACTCTTCCACTCCCTGAGTGTCACAATGATGCGTTTAGGTTCCGAATCATGGTACCGTTTGATTTTACGTGAATTGGTATTCGGTAGTACAGACGGAAAACACAGATGGAACTCTATCGGCACCTATAAAAATACTGAATTAAGTACCCATCCCTACCCGCTTCTTTCGTACAGGGTTGCGGGTGGCTATCTCCAGCGGTCTACGTGGGGTAAGACAGGGTACAACCTGGACAGGTCGTCAGTGCATTGCATGGCAACACAATGCACACAGGACAAACAACCACGAACACACCCATTCATACCGCGTACATACCCACACATGTATGGGGAGAACATGCAAACTCCATGCAGAAAGACCCCAGACTGGGAGACGAACACAGAACCTTCTTGCTGCAAGGCATCAGTGCAACTAACTGTGCCATCGGGCAGCCTCCAGTACCAACCATCCTGGGTCGTGCTGAAAATGAGAGGTCAGAAGAATGTTGATCACTGATTAAGTAAGGGGTGGTGTAACTATTCACAGAATACATATTATAATAACTAACTAATTTCTTTAACTGTTAAGTTGTATGCTGGACTTGTGTATATGACTACTATAGCAAACTAGCATATCCTTTAACCTGTACCCCACCACTGCGTCCCTCTCCTTCCTGTATGTGTCAAAAATGCTTCATCTTGGCACCTGCAGCCTAATCTGGCTCTTTACGCACTCTGAATTTGACAAAAGCTATGGTCCTGTATTGTTGTTCTTTATGTCACATACAAATCACATCACGTTACGTTTTTAACTGTGGGGCCACCTTGCTCAGTTGTAATTGAGAACAAACCAGAATAGAACTGACTTGAGTATCCATAAGCACTGGCGACGTGTTGCAGCATGAACAGAGTGAGCTGTAATAAACACAGCAGAACTAATAGTGGCTACCATTTTAGCATCAGCTGAGCTTTAGCATTAGGGATAAAGGAGACAATTTAGCACATTTAGAAGGATTATGTGGACATATTTTATGCGGATGGAGAGTAAACAGATCAAATGGAATAAGCTCAGTTTGCAGGAGTAAAGTGACTCCTTACCAGTCATAAACTTTACTAAAACAAATCTGTACCAGCAGGCTCAGTAGCCTGTTAACACTCAAGCAGCTAATCATCACAAACAAGAGCAAAAAAGAATTAAATTAACAATATTGAACTTTTTTCATCCTAAATCAATTATCTCTGCCCCAGAAATCTTATGCAAACCATTCTAAAGATAGGACCAGTGAGTTGTGTGACAGAGACTCTCGGCTGGAGTGAGCATCTGCTCAGACTGGCTCACCCGAGCACCATGTGGAGCTCTGTTTTCAATGCAGTCTTTTTCGGGCAGTGGGGAAAAACTGCTTTGTCAACGTAGTTAAGGACACCATCTCTTCTTGGGGAATCTTTGGCTCAGATTCTTTTCTGCAGACGCTCAGACAGAAAGGTTAAGGCGGCTAGTCTTATTTTTGGTAGAGATAGGGTCACTGAATACACAAACAGCAGACCATACTTTACTTTTGATCCAAGGTTTAATATGTTTAATAGTGATACAATTGTAAACAGCAACATCAGTCAGCCATAACCAGGGGTGAAAGTAGTTCTAAATTCCTGCCGGTCCATTAAATCGAACGCATCGATCTCCTTGGCAACCGCTCTGTTTCAGAGGTAAGCGTGCATGCACTCTCGTGTAGTGTATGTGAAAACTTTGTCCGTAATCGGTGTTTTCGAGCTGTACTGTGTTGTTGTAATTCAGCAAAATAACATGAAACACAACTAGTTACTGGGCTGCATGGTGGCGCAGTTGGTAGTATTGTTGCCTTGCAGCAAGAAGGTCCTGGGTTCGATTCCCAGCCGGGGGTCTTTCTGCATGGAGTTTGCATGTTCTCCCCATGCATGCGTGGGTTCTCACCGGGTACTCCGGCTTCCTCCCACAGTCCAAAGACATGCCTGTTAGGTTAATTGGTCACTCTAAATTGCCCTTAGGTGTGTGCATGGTTGTTCGTGTGTTACCCTGCGATGGATTGGCGATCTGTCCAGGGTATACCCAGCCTCTCGCCCATAGACTGCTGGAGATAGGCACCAGCTCCCCCGCGACCCACTATGGAATAAGCGGTAGAAAATGACTGACTGACAACTAGTTACTCTCCCTTTGCTTTTAACTAGGGTATTTAGCAGCGAGCAGACAGACATTAAACTTAGCGGTGCTCGTTTTAAAGGCTGGCCGTTCAGAAATCCTCGAGTTCCAAGGGGAGAGAAGCAAAGCAAGAGCATTGAGCTATTTGGAATGAGGGGAAAAAAGCTATATTTATAAACGGATTAAGTCGTGTCTTAGACTGCCTATTGGTAGCGGATCTGATCTTCTTTGTGTGCTTGTGAATTTTTGCAGCCGTAACTGGTTCTGGATGACGGCTTCATAGCAGACAGCCGTCCTTCCCTCTTCCCGGTACTGCGTACCGGCGCAGAATCTTTTAGTGGTACGCAGTACCGGACCGTACCGGCTCACTTTCAACCCTGGCCATAACTCAATGAACACACTTTTGTTTTTGTAGACAAACCACATCTACTGATATTATGTGATGTCTGGATGAAACCTTGTGAATTATTAGAATGGACTAGAAACGAATAGAATAGAATCCCCGAAGCTCTTAGGATTATTATATATTATAGTGCCTTTTAAAAGGTTTTCATACCCACTGAAAGTTTACAAAGTTTGTTAAGTTACAACCATAAACTCATATCTTTTCAGGATTTATTGTATAGACCAACACATAGTAGAACTTAATTCTCAAGTGAAAAAAGGTGTATATGCTTTTTGATTTATTTTTATTTTGACAGTTAAAAGGCAGACAGTCAATATTATATAGAACCACCTTTAACTGCAATAAGAGCAGCAAGTCTGTTGCGGCAAAATGAAAAACTCAACCATGTTTTCAGTTTCGGAGGCTTTAATTTTGGCACTTTCTTCTTTGCAAAAATTATACTAGTTCATTCAGAGTGCAAGGGGAAAATCTGGAAACTTCCTTCCATCATTTGTACCTGTTTATATGTATGAGGTCGTCAGGGAGCTGGTGCCAGTTCATCAGAGGGCAACACAGACCCACACTGAACCCCCCCCCCCCCACCACCCCCCCCCCCCCACAAAAAAAAAAAAAAAACATGCTTACAACTTACAATTTAGAGAGTCCAATAACCCTAACTAAGTGCAAAAAAGCCCTTGCTTCAACCCAGGACCTTAATGGTGCAATGCAACAGTGTGAACAATAGTCCACCATGTAGCCCTCACCTGTGAACAGCTAAAGATTCTCAATAGGATTAGGGCTGGACTTTGTCTGAGCCAGTCTAGCACACAAATATGCTAGGATACTAACCATTCTAATGTAGCTCTGGCCATGTGTTTAATATCCACACAATGTTGGTCCCCCATAAGGGATTGATCAACACAGTGGTCCATACATGCACGGGCACATATGAGGCGACTGTGGCTCAGTAGGAAGATTAATCGTTTTGCAGAAGCTTGTGGGTTCGATTCCAGCTTCTTCCTCCTGCCATATGTCGATGTGCCCCTGGGCAAGGCACTGAATCTCAAGTTGCCTACTGATCTGCGTATCGGTGTATGAATGTTTGAGCGTTATTGAGCGCGATTGGGGAAATGTGGCTCTAGTGTAAAGCGCATTGAGTGGTCTGTATGACTGGAAAGGCGCTATATAGGTTCAGTTTATTTACATATATACACACTCGTTTACACTCACGGACCCATAAAAATGTAAAAATGTTGAAGGTCATACAAACACAGTTTCTAACTTTATCAATGCAATCTGTTAACTCAGATGACAGACACAAACCTAATTTAATAAGTGTTGGGACTCCAGCCATGGGTTACAACATTAAAGTAAGAACGTTTCTGGAACTTTCAAAATAAATCGCATTAACAGCGTAACAGAGTAACAGCGGACTTCCCGTGACATCACTGTTTGAATAAAAACCCCACTTTACAACAAACAGACCTCTTCCATGCAGGTCCCCAGTGGAGCTGGAAGGAGAGACACAGCGCGCTAATGTCTCTTTGCTGGCAAACAGACATAACTCTTCAAACTGCTTCCAAGAGTGTCATACGATCACTTGATCATATGCACTAAGTTAAGTAGGAATGAACTGCTGTATGTGAATCCGGTTTTCATTCATGAATGGGGGTAATTAAGGTGCACGTGTGCCCTGACCTTTCTTTCTGAGGTCTCCAGAAGCAAACTGTGTTCCAGAGAGTTCCCATCAGAGACCCTGTCTCTACCACGCCGAGTGGAGCAGTTTTTCCCGGTCTGAAGGAAGGACAACGGGACTGCATCACAGCAGTAAAGTCCAGTTCAGCCGGTCGACAGCACGAGCCGCCCCACCCCACAGCTACGGAGGTTAGCTGCAAGTTAACCCTTTGTTCACTGTGGATGCTTTCCTCAACTTCGCGGCCCCGGACAACTTTTCCTCAGCACGGTTCACGTAAGTGGTAGTGTTTGGGCAGAGAAGAGAAGTTTAGAATGAAATAATCTAAACAAAGACATTTTTATCTTGTTTTATTTAATTCATTTTAAGATTTATTTAATTTACTTAAATATGTCTTTATTTCATGGTGCAGTTTTATTTTGTGACACTTTTATTTTGTAAAGCTACTTTACGTATTTCAGTGACTTTTACTTTTTAACCCCCTTTTTCATTTTATGCTCTTTTTATTTCATGTTCTTATATTCAAATGAGGGGGCGGAGTTTTATCTGTGGGGCGGCACTGGGACAGCAGGGCCGAGCTCAATTCGTGGCTGTGGCCGGTAGAAGCATGCCGCTGCCTGCCAGAAGACAGCATACCGGAAGGAGCCAGGTGATTCTGCAAGGATGCCAGAAGGTGCCAGACCGGCCGTAAAAGCCTGACACGAAGGTTGCCGCTGTTTTTGTGGAAGCTGTTTGTGCAATATGTCTTCTTCATCCTTTCAGCACGTCATACACACACATAGTGCTATTTATTTCCCATCTCAAGTAAATACAGCCACCTTAAGTTATGGGTCTAACACTGTTTATTAAATAAAAACCAATAAAGACATCATCATTTAAAAGTAACTGGCTATAACAATAATGACATCCCATTTGCCGATAATCAGCATTGGTTTCCACAAAAACAGTGGCAACCGCCGTGGCCGGCTTTTACGGCAGGCTTTTACAGGGGAGCCAGGGGCTTCCTCGCAGAATCCCCTGGCTCAATGAATTAAAGTAAAGTAAGATGCACATTTCTTTTAACATAATAATTTAGTTTTATTTCATGGGGATATTTGTTTATTTCATGGAATATTTATTAATATTTATCAATAACAGTATTTATTTAATTTTGAATGAAACGGCTCTCCATAAATAAGAGCAAGAAAATTCCACGATGTAACATTTAAAAGGATCTGTTTGCAGAAATACAATATAATATTGATCACTATATTTGAATTTCTTTAAAAGTTGAATTCTTAACCAAACAATGAGTCTAGAGTGGTCATTTTACCTTGCCTTGTTAACAGTGGGTTTCTTTGCACTTTTGGAAGTCGAGGGCAGATGGGCCACCTATCTATCCATCCATCTGTCCATCCATCCGTCCGTCCATCCATCCATCCATCCATCCATCCATCCATCCATCCATCCATTATCTGAACCCGCTTGTCCTTGCAGGGCTGTGGGGGAGCTAGAACTCCCCCATCTATAGGAGACAGGCCATTCAGTCAGTTCCAAATAGCCATCTTGCCAGTAGATGTCACTAAATTCTGCAGACATTTTAAGAGTTTTACAAAATATATATATACAGAGTTAGACTTCAACACAGTAAGTACTGGTCAAACCTTTCAAACCAGTTCAAACTTCCCCTTAAATAAAAACATTAAAAAGCCCAAACTACACAAGAATGCATCTTCTGAATAAATGATTGGGCCATGAAAAATGATTCTGATGGAATTACAGTTAACTGTGTAATATACTGCCTGGCCAAAAAAAACGTTGCCACCTAGATTTAACAAAGAAAATAGGCACGAGCCTCCTCATGGATAATTACTGCATGGGCAATTATCTTGCAGGAGTAAGAGCTGGCACCAAGGTATTTAAGCCCAGCTGATGCAATGAGTAGCTTCTTATTTCTTTAACAACCATGTCAAAAGACACATCCTGTGGTTGTGGAAAGATGCCAGTCTGTTTAAGAAGGGTCAAATCATTGGCATGTATCAAGCAGAGAAAACATCTAAGAAGATTGCTTCAACTACCAAAATTGGGTTCAGAACTGTCCATCGCATTTTAAAAAATTGAAAGGATAGTAGGGAACCATCTTTCAAGAAGAATCGTGAATGATCGTGATCAGTGAACTCTTAAACGTTTGGCCAAATAAACTCGTAGAAATATTAAATAAGTTGAAAAAAATTAACTCGTTTAATATTTCCACACGCACAATGCAAAGGGAACTCAAGGGATTGGAACTGAACAGATGTGGAGATGTGAGAAAACCACTGATCAGTAAGACTAATCGGTAAAAAAGCCTACAGTTTGCTAGGGAGGACTGGAAGAAGGTCATGTGGTTTGATGAGTCCAGATTAACCCTGTTCCAGAGCAATGGGTGCATCAGGGTAAGAAGAGAGGCAGGTAAAGTGATGCACCCATCATGCCTAGTGCTACTGTACAAGCCTGTGGGGGCAGTGATATGATCTGGGGTTGCTGCAGTTGGTCAGGTCTAGGTTCAGCAACATTATGTACCCAAAGAATGAGGTCGGCTGACAACCGGAATATACGGAATGACCAGGTTAATCCATCAATGGACGTTTTTCTTCCCTAATGCCGCGGGCATATTCCAAGATGACAATACCAAGATTCATCGGACTTAAATTGTGAAAGAGTGGCTCAGGGAGCATAAGACATCATTTTCATACATGGATTGGCCACCACAGAGTCCAGATCTTAACCCCATTGAGAATTTTTGGGATGTGTTGGAGAAGGTTTTACACAGTGGTCAGACTCCTCCATCATCAATACAAGATCTTGGTGTAAAATGACTGCAACACTGTATGGAACTTAATCTTGTAACATTGCAGAAGCTTATTGAAACAATGCCACAGCGAATGCATGCAGTCATCAAAGCTAAAGGCAGTCCAACAAAATATTAGAGTGTGTGACCTTTTTTTTTTTTTTGGTGGTGACTTTTTTTTTTTGGCCAGGCAGTGCATGTAACACTGCTAAATAAGCTTATTTTTCATATTTTATTTGTGGTAGTAATTATGACAAAGGTAGTGGACAACCAGTGGAGCTATCAAAAATGTATTTGTAATCAAAATATCATTAAACAATCTATATATCTATATGACTGTCTTAGCTTGGGCTCTCTCTCTGATGTACTGTGCTTGGCGTCTGTTTGGACTTACTCCTTCCCTCACTCCACTGCCTCAACGTTTTGCAATTTCTGCATACACAAAACTGTATTTTCATGTCTCACTAGACAGCAGTCAAATTTATATGCTCATATTTATCTTAGCTGGAACAAATCAGTTATCTTTCTAATGTAGAGATGGCGAGTCGAGTTTGAGACTCCGACTCAAGTCGCACTTAAGTAGCAAAAAAAGACTTGAGACTTGACTTGGACTCCTGGTCTGAGTTTCGCATCCTGGCGACAGTTTTTATATCATGTAATGAATATTGAAAGTAAGCCGGTGTGCGAGCTACAGATTACATCTCTGACAGGTGATACCTTCATAAGGACCACACAATCGAGGCACGTGATGTCACACGGCACAGCGGAGCCGGAGTCCCACCCGAGAGCCAGGACTGGGGTCGGGACTCGTCGGAGAGCACCTGGTGATGCGAGGCCATCCCCCAGTGGGCCCACCGCCTGCAGGGGGAACAATTAGGAACCGGTGCAAAGAGGATCGGGCAGAGGACGAAGGTGGAGACATCGGCAGCCCGATCTCTGCCATGGAGAAGGACTACTGGTTGGCCTTGAAGCGTTTCTGACAAACCATCCAGTGCCTCAGGAGGGGGGAAGCAGTGCTTCGCCGACACTATTTACAGTGGGGGTGGGGAGCTGCTGACCTCGACTGGGGACATTTTTGGGCGTTGGAAGGAGTACTTCGAGGATCTCCTCAATCCTGCCGTCATGCATTCCCTGGTGGAAGCAGAGGCTGGGGACTTGGTGTTGGACTCTTTCATTACCCACGCTGAAGTCACAGAAGTGGCTAAAAAGCTCCACATTGGCAGGGCTTCAGGGGTGGATGAGATCCGCCCTGAGTACCTCGAGTCTCTGGATGTTGTGGGGCTGTCATGGTTGACATGCCTCTTCAACATTACGTGGTGGTCGGGTGCCTCTGGACTGGCAGATCAGGGTGGTGGTCCCCCTTCATAAGAAGGGTGACTGGAGGGTGTGTTCCAACTATAGGGGGATCACACTCTTCAGCCTCCCTGGTACGGCCTATGCCAGGGTAGTGGAGAGGAGAGGTAGAGTCAGACATCGGCTTCAGGAGGAGCACTGTGGTTTTCGTCTCGGCCGTGGAACACTGGACCAGCTCTACACCCTCTGCAGGGTACTCGAGGGTTCATGGGAGTTTGCCCAACTGGTCCACATGTGTTTTGTGGACCTCGAGAAGGCATTCGACCATGTCCCACTTAGTGCCCTCTGGGGGTTGATCCAGGTGTACGGAGTCGGGGGCCCTTTATTAGGGGCCATCTGGAGCAGGAATTTGGTCCACATTGCCAGGACTAAGTCGGACCTGTTCCCGGTGCATGTTGGACCCCGGCAGGGCTGCCCGTTGTCACCGGCCCTGTTCATAACTTTTATGGTCAAGATTTCTAGGCACAACCAAGGGCTGGAGAGGGTCTGGTTTGGGGACCAGTGGATTTTGTCTCTTCTTTTTGCAGATGACGTGGTCCTGCTGGCCCCCTCTAGCCAAGACCTACAGCATGCACTGGGGCGGTTCGCAGCTGAGTGTGAAGCGGCTGGGATAAAGATCAGATCCTCCAAGTCCGAGGCCATGGTTCTCAACTGGAAAAGGGTGGCTTGTCCTCTTCAGTTTGGAGGGGCGTTCCTGCCTCAAGTGGAGGTGTTTAAGTATCTTTCTAATTGTATGTTTTTAGATGTTTTTACATCTAAAAAAAAACATACAGTTTCTCCACTGTCACGTTACACTCAACTTAATGCAGGCACGTCACACGAAATTCTGATAAAAAAGAGAACCTGACAGAATTGTAAATTCTATGCTCAGTATGCTGTTTCCAAATTAGAAATGGATTCTACAGCTAAAAGTCTTTGTTTGGAATCATGAGAGACTCTATTTGGTAAAATGGATGATCATTTTAGTTACCTTAAGCTTTTCTTTTTCATCTTAGAGCAATAGTTATTGAGGATTTTGAGAAAACAGTCTTCCTGTAACTGCTGCCTCGTCCTTCTGATTCAAAGGCTTCTCCTCATCCGACGTGGGAGCCGGAGGTTGTATCCTGTAGGTGTGGTCTATGTTAAACGTCACAAGAAACTGAAGAATAAAAAATTTTAAAAGTCCTCAGATATGTCACTGTTTATTGAATTAAGGCAGACATCCGCAGCCGTTTCTTGTGGATTGTCTCAGACAAAGTTTTCACACCGACTGTATTCATAATAGTAATTAAGACGACCATGCTCCTTCCTGGCCCAAAGTGTCGAGCATTGTCTTAGACAATACACGTCCACTGTTTATTGAATAGGTGATCAAACCTCAGAAATGTCACTGTTTATTGAATTAAGGCAGACATCTTCGGTTTTGCTTAGGTTTCGGGAGCTTCAAAGTCTTCACACCGGCTGTAGTCATAAAGTAATTAAAACGACCATCTTCCTTCCTGGGCCAAAGTGTCGAGCATTGTCTCAGCCAATCCACATCCACTGTTTATTGAATTAAGGCAGACATCTGCGGCTTTGCTGAGGTGTCTCGGGGGTGTGACCAAGGGGCGTAACCCTGCATGCTGATCGGTTGTCGTCATTGGAAACAAAGAAGGTGGTGAAGTCAGTCATTCTGCTTCTATTGAGAAATACAGGGCAATCTTTACGGGGAGATCAGCTTCAAATCTGGTAGCTAAAAGTTTAATTTTAACCTGTTACACTGAAATATTGTTAGAACACTGGCTGAGAGAAAAAAAAATGTCAGAATATATTTCAGGAAACAACGAAGGTGGTGAAGTGTGTAATTCTGCCTTAATCGAGAAATACAACGCAATCTTCAGTAGTAAGTATTCATCTTTAAGAATTCCTTAAGTGCGTGTGAACGCTCCTTGATAAAAATAATTATGTTTAACCTATATTCTTTAGAACCCACAACTGACGAGCTGGATGGTATCGTTTTAACACAGTCCAACTACGGTAATTATTAACTGCAGCAACATCTGGTTTAGTCAAATGGTGAATGCGATTTTATGATTTAAAAAATAAATGAAATAAACTCTATTTACAGATTTAACGAGAGCCGTATTCCGGAACGTTGAAGAGGTCAGCGGTTGTAACCGTCTGCCCCCGAAAAAAATCAAAGTTGAGACGGAAACTTGTCTTATATCCACGGACGAGAGGGTGACCCCATTCATGCACCACAGTCTGTATTATCCCCTGATCATGCGCCGGAAAAATGTACAGCTCCGGAAGAGGAGAGTAAGTAAAAAATATATATTTTTCTATGCATATGTTTTCACGGGTGTATGCGATATTGCAGACTTGTTTTAACCCTTGAATAAATATTTTACAGATTTATCGAATGATTTAATCCAGAACCACAGCCTGGATAACATTCAGCAGAGCTGTATCAGTTCAGTGCAGGAAGAGTTGAAACATCCCGGAACCGTTAAAACACCCCATGTACGGAGTAAGTGAAGGTTATAGTATTTCAAATTCTGTTCTATCCAAATCTTCACAGAAACCAGACATTTTTTTTAACGAAAGATCAGCATTGTAAGGTAACTTTATTTTGTTTCACAGAATATCTTACACTGAGGAAAAGGTGGCGACTCTCTGCTCTGTATACCAGGGCGAAGCTTGTTAGAGGTTTAATGAATGGTACATTGAATTCTTATTTTACCTTTTGAATGAATTCGTATATTTCAATTATTTCTTTTTTCTTTATCAATCCAGAGGCAGCGTTGATGGTAGAGCAGATTCCATCCAGACTGGGATAGCAACAGCGCAGACAGAGAGTTTCTCTAGCCTTACGTGACCGTCGTAATAAAGCGTCAACCTTAACGCTTTTGGCTGCATGCCAGACACTGTTACTGAAACATTGCGCTGTTATCAAGGTAATTTAAACTGATCCCTGGGTTCTATTCTTCTTCTTATACTCATTTACTTACTGAATAAATTCGTATATTTCAATAATTTATTTTGTTCTTTATCTTTCCAGAGGCAGTGTTGATGGGAGAGCAGATTCCATCCAGACCAGGACAGCAACAGCGCAGACAGAGAGTTTCTCTATCCTTACGTGACCATCATATTAAAGCGTCAACCTTAACGCTTTTGGCTGCATGCCAGACACTCATACTGAAACACTGCGCTGATATCAAGGTAATTTAAAGTGATCCCTGGGTTTTATTCTTCTTCTTCTTATACTCATGTAAATATGGATAACCAAATCACACATGCACTGAATGAAATAAGGAATGCTGTGGCTCAGCTCAGTGAAATTCCCGTTAATGCAGAAGTAGCAGATAACATTGAGTTAAGTGAGATGCATGTCCTGCAAACAACAGTGAAAATGTGCACGGTGACTTTTTACACTCACTAGAACAGGCAGTTGAAGATTTAAATAGAGCACCGTCTCCACCCTGCATTCATCAAAATGAATCAGATAACTTACAAATTCCTTCAACGCTGATCATACTGGGCAGCATGGTGGTAATTTCAATCCGGAGGTTGCAGTCAACCCTGATCACACACGTGAACGTTTTAATAACATTGAAATAAGGAGACCTTTTACCGTCCTACCTCCCTGCGCGGGTAATGTCCCTGATCTTGCAGCGTTGTATATAAACATCATGCGTATTCTTGCTGAATTAGCCGACACTGCAAGATCTTTAACCAGACATAACAATATTGTATAGCTAGAATTAGTCGGGGAAAATCTCAACCGTAACATCACGTTTACCATTACCGATAATGGAAATATGATCCTGCCTGCTTTTGAGCATATTTTAGATGAGTTAGTACAGTCCAACGCTGAAATTCCTGCAGCTAATAACCTGGAATTTGTTCTAAAGGTAGTTAATGACCCTGCAGTAGGGTCGAAACGTAAGGTTAAAGGAACATTAGACTGTGAACTGATTAATAAGAAAAAGCGTCACCTGTATATTGTAGATAATACCGGTAATCAGTTATGCTTTGCCATCAGTCTTGCACATGTCTCTGACCCTAGCCTTACTGATAACCAGGCTTTAGAGCAGGGCAGGATGTGGGAACACAGGGCTGGTTTAGATGATCAGACAGCAGTAACTTTCAGCGACATTGGTAAATTTGAAAACATTCTAAAGAGAAAAATTGTAGTGTTTCACAGAACCGTTACAGGCTCTACAGCTTTGAGTAAATTTGAGACCAGTTTCCCTGATCGATCAAACCCTCTCTTTCTGCTGTTATTTCAAGGTCACTACTATGGGATAAAAATCTCAAGGGTTTTATAGGGTCAAGATACAGCTGTGCATATTGTTACAGCAGACACATACCACTGTGAAGGCTATTGCCCGGTTTGTCACTCATACCAGTGTCAATTAACGAACCTGTCGCCTGTGCTTAAGAAATGCTGCATTTGTTAAAAGGTTTCGGTTGGTGTATGACAAGAGACGCCTTTTTTCTGACGGGACAACTCTGCATTTTGGTTATTAGAGCATAAGGAGACTGTGGAAATATAAAGGCCTTATTATTAGTAGTGTGGAAATATAACTGCCTTATTATTAGTAGCTAAAACTAAAATATATTTGGGACTTTGCAGATTGATTTTTATTAGGAGTTTGAGTTATGCTTTTCATAGTTAGAAAAAACCTTAACAGTAGCCTCTAGTATTATAGAGTGCAGTTTTTACACAATGAGTGTTTATTATTCAAGGTTAAAGCTTGCAGGTGTTTTCTGTCTGTTTCGTGAGAAGCCGGCAGTGTATTGGGGAGGCATGGTACTCCTCTCCCTGAAGATTCCTGAAGACGCGTGGGAAACAATTCTTTAATTAAATAATGAAGTGTATCTCTGTTTCTTTGATACTGTTGCTTAGGAGACATCCACAGACAGAATGATTGTGTATGTGTACTGCATAGCAGCGTGGGGTATAAAATGTAATGAAACACAGCCCCCAGTGAGACAACACACAGAGGTTTCCGAGGTATAGCAGTGTAAGTGTGACGTCTCCCTCTCTGAATTCAGATTGGTTTTAATAAACTTGTGGAAACTACAATTGACCTCTGAAGGAGGATTGTCCTTTGGGGTGCCAAATAAAACGAGTCGATGAGAGGTGAGGAGTAATGTAGGAGTTAACGGTAAAGTTTTCCTCCCTACAGAGGATTTGGTGCCGTGACCCGGATTTGGCACTAACTAAAGGATAATTAATTGACTACGAGGCAGACGTCGTTCTACCACACCACAGGGTCGACCCAAAACAAAAGGTAAGGAGATCTATATTTATTCTCCTTTTGCCTGCTAATAGTGTAGGTGGTGTTGTGGATTAGATATCAGTTTTCTCTTAAATTTACAGTCTTGATCAGTTTTGGGTGAAATATTTGTTTGTTGAAATAATGTTTGTAACATACTTTTCACCGGAGATATTTAAATGGTGACGGTGTTGAAGTAAATAAGTTCCGGATTTGGCAATCCAAACTCAGTCCTGACGAGGACTGGGGTATTTAGGCTGGAGTTGGTAAGAGCCTCCCCGAGGGACTGAGGACGCCTCTAAGTGGCAAGGGATAGGACCCCGAGACCCTGAATTGGCAGGTGAGGGAAGACAGATCACGATACTTCAATGTTGAGACTGTAAGAGTAAAATTAAGTAAAAGAAATTCCAGGGAGTCAACGGGGGGTTGATTCCTAGGTGTCAAACCGGGTTTGGCATCACAGCGGTCGGACCAGGAGAGATTGAAATAGTCCCGCTGAGTGGAAGGCTTTGAGGCCCTCCGCGCGCGCAGGCTATATATCCTGCTGTATTTGTATTTGCTGTTTTTGTATTTGTCTAACTGGATTTACTGTGCATATGAGTGAGAAGAGAATAAAATTGAGTGGCTGCGAATGGCTGTGAATGGCTGCACTTGAGTGTGAGTGATTGTAGAAGCTGTGATTATATTATAAAATGCATTGCCTGTGAGGTAGTGTTGTGAAGGAGCAGCAAGGTGAACAAGAAAACAGCATCAGCCACCGGTTTCAGATATATATTTTTGTTGACTTTTTATTTTTTATTTTTTACTTTTGCCTCAGACCACTCTTTTTTAGCTTCCAAGCACTCACTGGTTTGTATAGCCAGTTGGCAACACACCTGCGCTTGAGTAGACCAAGCCACAATTAGACAGGAAAAAGTACAAAAACAAAATCTAAACAGAGAAACAAGAAAAACAAAATAATCTAATTTACAAACTCATCTTCATAACGAAAGGATCTGCAAAATATACCATGTAATAAAAGTTAACTCAAAAGTTACTTTAAAGAAAAACAAACAAAGCAATACTCCAAAGAAAACCCTCTAATTGGTAGAACCCAGCAAGGTAATCAGTGACATCATCCAGCCATTCAAGCAGGAAACACTATGACAATGGGGAATAAAAAGGAAAACAAATACCATGACTATACTTTGAAACAAAATAAACAAATTCAACCAATAGTCCAGAATTAATAGCTTTAACCCAAACATATAAATAGATGGAAACTGCAACATAATGCTAACACAAACAAACCCGGGATAGTAAGCGAAGCAAAGTTGCAAACTAATGTTTAAAGTTAAGCTTTATGACCAGCTACTGAAAGTAAATAAATCAGAAATAAGAATAAGGGAAAAGTCGTACACACAAACTGAACCACTTTGTCACATTGCCATAGAGTGTGACAAAAAAAAGACACAAGTTGAGCAACATGGAAGGAGAAATAGATGGGGAAAAGAGTGATGATGGATGGGGTAGAGGTCCCTGGAGACCGTTGTCAGATCAGGTAACTGTGTTGGCAGAATTTGCGGAAAAACATGAGAAAAAGTCAAAGAAGGAAGTTCAGAAAATTATAGAAAAGATCAAGGAAGTGATTGTTGAAGGAAATGGAGGAATGGATGACAGGGAACCGTTAGGTAGATGGTTGAACCGAGAATATTAAAGGCATCTGAAGGATTAAGAAAGTTGGTTGATAAAGGCTGATGAGAAAGGACGACTTGGTGGAATAAAGTGTAAAGTTGAAGCAAAAGACACAGGAAAAAGAGAGACAGAATGGGGTAGCTTGTTGGTTTGGTGGCAGGGATTGATTCACTGCAGCAAGGACAGGACGCAAAAGAAGCAGTCAGAAAAAACAGTAGTACCACCCCCCCTATAGTCTCACACATTGTATATATCCAGTGGTAGATGTGCAAAGTGGAGAAATATATATTAGAGGAGACACAGAATCAGGTCAATTACATGCGCATTACAACCCGTTTGTCCCTGAACCGTCAAAAGTATAAACACCCCAAGTGGGAGGACCTGCCTGTTATGAGCCCTTCTCTGACCGCATAGAGAGAGCTGCAGAGGCCCCAACACACTACTCTCCCCCGCAGGACTCTACACCATGCGGGAACCCCCCGCATACAGGAGTACGCCAGACCCCCCTGGGGAATTTTAAAGAGAAATTAAGTGTTTTGAAAGTGTCCGGTGAAGACGGAGCGTGCGGCTCTGACTCACAACCTAGACAGAAAACCCGGCCGGAGGCACCCAGCTCTGGTGACTGGCAGACAGCGGGGACTCCTGTAAAGGTGGAGATATCCCTGAAAGGCAATTGGATCCCTGGGCCAGAAGTATCAGAGTAGGAAGAAAGTGTTGAGCAGAGTAGTGTGGCTTCTGGCAGTGATTGGTTGAGTGAAGGAGCTGAAGTAGGGCCTGAGACAGAAGCACAGGAAACGATTAGACTTTTAAGAGGGGTTACACAATTGGAATCAAAAGTGCATGAATTATATTAGAAAGTTTCTCAACAGATGACAGAAAAGCAGTTTAAAGGTTCTAAGAGAACACACACCATGACGACTCGTAGCCAGAGCGGTCCATCCAGATTTCAATGTCCGTTATTGACCTCATCAGCTGGAATGACAAAATATGTCCCTTTTTCATTGGGAGATGTACAGGCATTAGTGGATAAGTTGCCACCTATTGCAGGATGTAGACGTGTCTGTTTACAGGAATTAGATACATAGACTAAAGGCATGACACTGGCCTTAGGTGACTTTAGAGCAATTTTGGGGCGATCTGTGCGTCCCTTTGTTGCTAGGGAGATAGAACATAATGCTGATTGCAGTAATGACCCTGATGACACACCCCTGACACGGGTAATGACAGCCCTAGGGAAGGCCATAAGAAATCAGTATCCGCCCACTGCCCCCGTTGCAGTCCCTCAATTCGATTGGGACCCAGAGCAACATCCGAAAGAGCACATTAGTGCTGCCGTGGACATGTGGATGAGACACACAGGAGTTAATCCTAAGGGTGACGGGATAGGAATGGGAGAGCTGTTTAGAGAAGCCATATTAAAAGGAGTTCCTGTTGACGTGTGTCAAAAGATGAAAAATAATCCTGATTTGCAGGGAACAGACTTTACAAAGTGGGAAAAACATTTAATTCACCATTTACATACAGCTCAGGAGGCAGAGAAAAAGAAAAAAAGAGGAGAAAGACCACCTACAGAACCAGCTTCTTCAATTGCAGCTGCAAGAGGCCAAAGAGAAATTAAATAAGAGAAAAAGTGATAAAACTGAAAATGTAATGTTAGCTGCAGCTCAAGCTGTTCCTCCGGCTGTGTCTGCACCTCCTGCTGCACACGCCCCAATGTCTGTGACTGATCAATGGCCAGGAGGGGGATTTCCCCAACCGTCCCAACCATATCCATTTTATAATTACAGGTACCGTGGCCCCGGTCGTGGAGGCGGATGGCATGATGGTGGTCAGCGTGGTCGTGGTGGATGGCGTGGAGCACCCAGAGTAAGGGGTGGAGCCAGCAGAGCACTGGGAGATGTGTGCTACAACTGCGGTCAGTCTGGACATTGGGCACACACCTGCCCCACCTGGGGGTCACAGCAGGGAGTAACGGTACCTCCTAATGCAGGTATGGCACCTCCTCCACCCCAGCAGGGCCAGTATCCACAGATGGGTGGACACCCGTCTTACAGTCCATACTGACACACCCCTGAGGAGGACCAAGGCAGCGTGGGCACGGCAGACCCCATGTTGCCTGCACAGGTGGGAGATAACTGTCTGAATTTTTTAGTGGACACTGGAGCAACTTATTCCACCATAACACAGCAACCTCCTAAACCACTGCTCTCTACCAAGACTGTTTCTGTGATGGGCTTCTCATGGGCTGCACAAATTCTGCCTGTGACTGTACCCCTTTCTGTTCAGATTGGGACTCAGAGTAACTCACCCTTTTGTGTGTTCACCCAGCACACCTGTTAATTTGCTGGGCAGAGACTTATTAGTGAAGCTGGGAGCATCAGTGCTGTGTGGTCCTGATGGGTTAACAGTAACTTTTCCAGGCTACAGCAGAAACTACATCCCAGGTTACACCAATCTCACAACACCCCAGATCGAGTGGGTGTGGTTGAGAGTCATCAAGCAAAAGTGGGTAGAGCCTAGGTTCACAGGACCATACCAGGTGACCGAGAGGACATCCCATGCAGTGAGGCTGAAGGGCAAAGGAGACACGTGGTTTCATTGGAGCGAGGCACCGGAACCAGGGAGACCCCCGGAGGAGATTGGAGGAAACACAGCTTCATCACAAGGGGCAGAATAATCCCCTCAGCTGTGTCAGACAACTAGGCAGTCTACCTTAGTTGCTGAAGAAAGAAGACCAACAGACACCAGCGCACAAGATGTCACCTGGATAAGGGACCAACGAACAGCGAGACTGCGCCACCCAGAGGACGAAACGACGAGAGAACACAGTAAAATAAAATAAAAAAAACATTTCAATTTATGGTAATTTACTTAAAAAAAGTTATATTTTTTTAGTTTTTGTATTTTTACTCTTTTATTATATTAATTTTTGGTTTGCTTACTGTTTAGGGGCCATAAGGATTGTAGTGATTAAAACCCAGACATTTTTGGTTTTTTTAATTAAGAAACAGAGTTAAATTTAAAATAGGACTGAAAAGACATCCTCCACTTAGAAGGGGTCAAGACATCCCTGCTGAGGATCAAAAGGGTTTTTAAGCACCCTGAGACTACAGAAGCAGGAAACGCACTGGTCCTCAGGCAAGAGTGAGGCCCCCAAAGGCAGCAGGGCCTAAAGCATAGTTAATGTAAAAAAATCCTTCTGTCCCCCCCGGAGTAAGAGGTGTATATTGATATTGCTTTAAATTCATTTTTTATCTTCTCTCTGAAAGTTTTTAAATTTAAATTTCACAGGATGTTTTACATTTCAGCAACTTCCCATTGCATTGTCGGTTCCTGGCATGCTTAATTACAGTACTAGCGGCTGGCCACTAAAAACCCAAAAATAGAGGGCCCCGGTGGGAGCACCGAAACAAACACCCCCCCCTTCTAAAGTTATGCGCAGCCCGTCTGACCCTTATTGGGCCCCAAATTGACCATTCATGCTAATACTAAAGGATCAGGGGGTAGCACAACTTGACTTCTGTAACATTATAATTTGGGGAAACCCAAAACCAGGTGGGTTGGCGTGGTTTATGACATCTATATGGGTTTTGGAGAGGCCCACCCCAGTAAAATTGTCTCGGAATCCGGGGGGTGGAAGCTGGGACCAGGTATTGCGGAACACTGGACCAGGCAGTTACACCCATCCTTATGACCGCAGGGGAAAACTTAGGACAGCTTGCAAAAGAATATATCCTTTGTTAGAGCCGCGCCAAAACCTGGTGGGACCTGCGAACCCCCTCATACTCACCACTCGGGTATCTGACATATGTCCCAACTCACCCCGAAAACTCTTAAGACAAGTAAAGGGTATTTTTTTGTCATAGGTGTCGACAAATCAGGAAAAGACCCTAAAAGGAAATTATTAAGGTACAACCTGAATCACCTACTCCCAGGTCCTGGGCTGGTCCCTTGTCCATTATCAGAATCAGAATCAGAATCAGCTTTAATTGCCAAAGTTTGTACAAAAACAAAAGGGAAATTTGGACTCCGGTACACTTTGCCTCTTTGGTTTTTGTTTTTGGCACTACAGAATATACCATATTTACAATGTACAAATATACACATATATAAATAAATAAAAAGGTGCATTTGCAACCATCTGTATGCTGTTGTTTTTTTACCCATTGAATGTTCAACAGAGAAACAGCCGGGGGAAGAAACTGTCTCTGTGGCGGCTAGTTTTTGTGAAAAAGTGCCCTGTAGCGGCGGCCTGAAGGTAAAAAACCCTGAACAGTTTGTGGGGCAGGGGTTGTGGGGTCTTGCAGAGATTTAGCAGCTCTTTTTTTCCTGACCCTAGACCTGTATAAGTACTGGATGGAGATTAGATGGAGTCCTGGATGGAGTCCTAGATTATGTAAATGTACATTACTGTGAAGGACCTTATAACATTGGAAATTGGGATTTACTGAAGGCTAACCCATTGGCTAGAGTGGATGGCTGAGACTGCGCAAAAAAAATCATAAAGCTGTGCCTTGTGCAGCTGCGAGACCCTCCCTTTACACTGAACCTGCCCCTCTGTACCCCCTTTATACTTGGGGGTATAAACTGTATGTTAAATTTAAACCCAAAGGCAGCTACACCCACTAACTGTACCACACTGGCTACTATTTTTCCAACCCCTTTAACAATAAAACTCTCGCTGGGGCCATTTACCCCTTATAAAGGAAATGGAAAGCTATACATGTTCAATTTTACCTCTCCCAAATGCTATTGGTCCTAGGTGAAATTCCACAGGATTGGTGAAACAGAAATGAACCTGGTTCGAAATTGGAAGGGGGGCTAGGGGGGTTGGTTTATACTATTTTTGTGGTGACAGGAGACTTTTGATTTGGGTTCCCTTAGGAAGCCTGGGGGTGTGTGCTAAAGTCAGATTACAGGCACCACTGATGTTAATTGGGTGAAGGCCATAAAAAGAACTAAATAACACTTATCTACCCTCTACCCTAACAGCTCGGAGGCGCAGACATGTGTTAAGGAAGCGCGCAACTAACTCCTTTGACCTCACGCAGAAACTCTCCCCCCCTATATTGATGCAATTTGGGGTGCCTAGAGGGGTGCCAGAAGGAGTATAAATTAGCGAATCAAGTAGCAACCCCGGGTTTTGGGAAAAATCCCCGTAATCTCAGCGTTTATTCCAATAACTCCTAACAAGAATGTAGACCGCAATTAATTATATTCATTACAATGTACTACGACCTGGCCCCAACTTAAAAACCCGGGATGCTGTTGAAGGTCTCTCAGAACAACTCTCTCATGGCCATAGAAAAAAAGAATGATGTTGGATATGTTTTAGCAGAAAAGGGGGGTCTGTGCCATGTTTGGAGATATGTGTTGTACTTTTTCCCCAATAACACTGCTCCTGACGGATCTGTAACCCGAGCCTTAGAAGGATTGAGAAAAACTCTGAGTAAAACTATGCACGAGCATTAGGAATTCACAATGCATTGGAGCAATGGTTTACTGATATGGTTTGGGAAATGGAAAGGTTTAGTCATGTCATTAATGATTTCTATTGCTATTTTTTTTGCCATAATGGTTACCTGTTTGTTTGCTGTGTACCATGCATCAGGTCTGATGGTTCGCTTTACCTACCACAATTGAGAAGGGGAGTGCTGAATCTAAACCTCCCCACTTATCAGATGGTGCTTTGACGGACGGACTTCAGGGGCTGGAGCTGGCTGCACCCTATGTGGAGTGATCTCCTGGTGGAGATCAAAAGGGAGAATTGTGGAAATATAAAGGCCTAATTATTAGTAGTGTGGAAATATAACTGCCTTATTATTAGTAGCTAAAACTAAGAGATATTTGAGACTTTGCAGATTGATTTTTATTAGGAGTTTGAGTTATGCTTTTCATAGTTAGAAAAAACCTTAACAGTAGCCTCTAGTATATAGAGTGCATTTTTTTACAAAGAGTGTTTATATTCAGGGTTAAAGCTTGCAGGTGTTTTCTGTCTGTATCGTGAGAAGCCGGCAGTGTATTAGGGAGGCAAGAGGAAGAAAGATAAAAATAAAAAATTATAAAAACATTTTACATTCCGCCGATTTACAGGAGATTGATTTTGATCCTAGATATAGAGCGCTTTTCTCGTGTATGATTGTAGGACCCAGCGGGTGCGGGAAAACCTTTTTTGTAAAAAGTGTTTTGCAAAATTGTAGGCATGTCATGAATGTTGTTCCAGAAAATATTGTATGGATTTACACATCTTTTCAGCCCATGTATGCTGCATTGCAGAAGATGAATAAAAATATTAAATTTGTGGGTTTGCCTATTTTTTTTTGAAGATGAAAACCTGTTTCCTCCTGATCAGCATCATCTGGTTATTTTAGATGATGTTATTGCCTAAGCCTCAGATGATGAAAACGTAATGAAGGTCTTTACACAGTTTCGTCACCATCATAATAAGAGCGTCATGCTGATGACTCAGAATGTATTTCATCAGGGAAAGTACAGTCGCACCATTAGTCTGAACTGTAATTATATGTGGTTGTTTAAGAACCCAAGAGATAAACTGCAGTTGAATATACTGGCCCACCAAATGTTTCCATTGCAAAAGGGTCTCTTCCTGGAGAGTTTTGAAGACGCAACGAGAGACGCTCATGGATATTTAATCATCGATTTCACGCCTACCTGCCCAGAACATTTCAGACTGAGAACTGGCATACTTCCTCACCAGTGGCCTGCTGTGTATGTGCCCAAAACAAAGTAAGTCATCATGTCTGGACATATAAAAAGGAATGTCCCATTATCCAGGGCTCTATACCAAGCCACTCCTCAGAAACGTAAAGATATTCTCGCACACTGCTCACCCGACTTTCTTCGGGCTCTGTGTGAGATTGCTCTGAATATTTTAAAAGGTAACATTAAACTATTGCCCTCTCAACACCGGAAATTGAAGAAGCAGAAAAAAATAATCAGGCTGTTGGCTGATAAAAGAACCAGCATCAAACGTAAACAGCTGGCTCTAAAAACCAGAGAGGTGGTTTTATTCTCCCCCTCCCAAGGCTCTTGCCCACTTGATTGGTGATCTAGTGGGCGGAATCATCAGGAGATAATGTCTCTCAGAACATCGCAGAAGATGTTTTCTTTCCCCCTCTTTCTACACACCTTGTAGGGGGGTAAACACCCAATCTTCTGCAAAAACCCTTTGCTGTGATGAAAATAGAGGCTCAAAAAAGAGGGAGAGGGATATTTTTTGAAAGTGCTAAGATCCCCCGCGCATTAAGCAGAGAAGAAAAAAGC